>VZZY01023242.1:0-39421 GCA_013400335.1 Eurystomus gularis | reverse complement strand
TACCAGAACAACAGCGAGGGTCTCACCCGAGCGAAGTCCGAAGCGAACTGACCTCCAACCGAACTGCCCCCAAGGGAACTGGCCCCTCCCCGGAACTGGCCCCGGGGCATGACGTCAGCATGGTATAGAATTACCTGGCTCCACACAAAATTAACCCTGTCCTGGCCAAACCAGGACAGAAGGCACAGTAAGATTGCCAAGCAAAGAGAAGTCCAGACACGACAGATAGATTTCATGGGGATTTCCTTACTGTAATTGATACAGGCTGAAATCAGTTTTGAGATTAGAAATGGGTTGAAAACACAGGTAATGGGTATGTCTGTGGCTATTCTGCATACAACTTATGGAGAGATACTTGATTGTACTAAGCTACAGCAACTAGAAGGGGAAAACCAAGGTTCAGAAGTTCCCAGGTTTCTTTCGCTTGGCATTGGGACTGACTTACTGAGAGTCATGCCTGTGTAGTACTGGATTACTGCCATTTAGAGCCTGAAACATTAATTTGCCACAGCTTCTCTCACTTTGAATAGCTTCAAAGTGCAGATTTTTAAAGACCATTGACTTTAACCTATCTTTTCCTTTTCATTTTCATTTCATTTTTGGTGCTGATACTATGACTGTCAATCTGACAGGGAGGGAAAGATGTTCAGATGGGGACATAAAGTAAACAGGACAGAGATCAATGTAAAGAAATAAGGTCCACTATTGCTCTTTTTTTTCCCAAGAGAAGGCTAACTTTAGTCAAGAATTTTTGCAATACACTGTAAAATATCCTGATTTATTAATTATATCAGGCATACACGTTTTCTAGACAAAAATCTTTTTATACGATTAAGGCTGGATGCTTTTTTTTGATGTCACACATTCCTTCTTTAAATTGAACTGGTGTGTGAATGTTTTAGAAGGATGAGTTTCATCCTTATGCATGTGATTCCACATGTTGTCCACACATCACAAACATATAACCTAAATCTTACTTGCTTCACTGGAACAGTGACATTATGGTGTACTGAGGGAACTTGAATGCATAGTTCTGGTATGGAAAACTCTCATATAATGTGAAGAGTCAGTGAGTTTGCTTTCATTGTTTGGATATGGAATTAGTATTCAAATTACCTGAACCTTACTTCTGACTCAGAATTAAATTACTCAGAATTAAATAACTTAGCAAAGACACTCAGCTCCTGTGTCTACTGTCTAAGGTTATTCTTCTGGAAATGATGCAAAGATCTTTGGGATTCTCTGATAGAAATTCTATGTATAAACCAAAACCATTATTGTTATTGTTGCACATATTTTGGGACAATAAGGCAAAGTCATTGCATATATATGTATTTGTTGAATGGCCAGGCCTTAGCAGTGCAGGCAAGTCTGTAATGTTTTTGCTTTAACACCTGCTAACTGCTCATTTTCAAAGTATTCTTGATAGTAAGTTTTAAATTATAGTAAATTTTTCAATGATCCTTCAAAGCTTCCTTCAGCTTTTCAGAAGAGGTGCTGTCTATTCCAGCCAGCCTGATTCATTGCTAGAGGTGTCTGTTCAAGGTACTGACTTGTTTTTCCTTACTCCCAGCTTGGCACAACAGCTCTGATGGTAGCATCTTACTATGGCCACATAGATTGTGCACGAGAATTGGTGTTGCAAGGAGCAGATATCAATCTGCAGAGAGAGGTAGGAGAAGTTCTGTGTTCAAACAGGGATTAAGTGACTATTGGTTTATGACAAATAATAAAAGAGTGTTGTCTGTTGCTTTTTGCCAATTGCTTCTTTGTCACTTACTGTGCAGCACATGTATAAACAGGGTCTGTTCTCTTGAGGACATCAAGAAATCAGATGTCTGGAGTTTATAATAGAAAATGAGATGCCAGAGGTACATTTGTAAATAAATCATCAAACATGTCCAGCACATCTGGTTGTGAGGGGCAGTTACATTTGAGATGTAACTCCCAGGGTTACAACATTAATGTATCTGCAGTTTTACTTATTGGCACAGTAATTTACAGCTCTCTGGATGGGATATGTGATAAGGAGAAGTCTTTTACCTTTTGATTTGCAGAGTCTGGTCATTAAAATTGAGTTGATGCCATTTCTAGCCTGGAGATTATTTTGACTTGGTATGCTTTGGAGTTTCTGTCCCTTAGTCTGAATCAACTCTGATAATCACACAGCTTAATCACCTATATCCTTCTCTGCATCTTTGCTTTGCATTCAAGGCATCTCTCACATCATGACATGCTTGCTTGTGAAAAGGATGTTAGTGGCTGGTTTGGGGTAAGTGCCTTCTCCTCATACTCTGTGCAAATGGTTGTAAGGAGTACCTATAGCCATTCTGGTCTTTGTGCTGGCTACACAGAGAGCAGGATTGCTCTGTGGCAATGACAGTTGTACTGGTCCTAAGAGAAGAGCAGCTTAAGGAGGGCGTACAGTAATATGTGATGGTGGCAGGCAGTGCAGGACAGCAGCATGCTCATTGCTTTAACAATACAAGCCAATGTTTTCTCACTTTCCTTGGTTAGCTGGAACTAGAGCATTAACCTCCCTGGTTTTTCCACACCTTCATACAAATAATTTGTCTCAGCTTCTATCGGCAAGTGGAATAGGGGTTGGTTTCACATTGACTGTTCCTCTGTTGTGGAAGACTTTTTTCACTCTGAGCTTGTTCTCCCTATCTGCTGGCTGGGTAGAAGTGAGGAAATCCTAAGAGGTCTATATTAGAAACTCTGCAAAAGTCGCTTGTGAAACTTTTATATTTTACTCAAATGTATGATGCTGGACAGAGTTCCCAGTGCAATGGGAAGAAAACATGACCTAACATACCTGGTGTCCTCTGGTCCTCAAAATCACCATGTCTTTCAGCTGATATTCAAATGATTGTGCTCAGTACTTTTTATTTTGAACTTGATATACTTCAGTCAAGTGCGTTAGGTGTTTGGCTTTTTCTTAATCCGTTTTTTCCTTACAGTCAGGTGCAACCTCTCTGTTCTTTGCTGCACAGCAAGGCCACAATGATGTAGTGAAGTTTCTCTTTGAATTTGGAGCCTCCACTGAGTTTAAGAATAAAGTAAGATGATGAGTCTGTTTTTGCATGCTGTTACATTCTGATAATCAAGGCTGTTTTTTCCTATTCCCATAAAACATGACAAGGCAGCACAAAGAAGATAAAAGGATTTCCTCACTTGAACACTTTCTGAGTAACATGACTAATTGTGCAAGTATAAACTTGGGACTGGCTTTTACCACCTAGACTTAATGGCATAAGAAGTTGATCAAAGATCAATCCTTTAATAGTGATATCAGTCTTTCCTCTTTAGCCATCCTCCAATAGAAGAACAAAGGGTCTTTTCATATGTGTTGGGTAGGATCTTATTTTAGGTGTATATGTACTTCACTTGCATAGACTGAAATTTTGTCTCTGCATATCACCATAGGATACATAAGAGTCTAATGGCTTCAGTCCTCCCTAAATTCCCATTTACATATCTGTAACAAGAAGATTAAATGGTTTGTTCTTTGTTCAGGAAGGTTCTTTTTCAAAATCTTAGAATAGCCAGAAGCACAGACAGCACCTCATTGGGTGAATAGCATTAAGAACAGCAGTTCATCATTGACAGCAGTACTTCAACTCAGTTTCTTTGTCCAAGACAGTACTAGCACTCTGTTTTCAGCAAACAGAACCAAATGCACCATAGTTTCATTAAATATTCTTGCCATGGCAATATAGCCTCTTGCCATGCTGGCCACATTTTGGAGCATTGGTATAATCTGGGGAGGACACTTGCTAGTCACTTAGCCTGTGTTCCATAGCAATGCAATTGAAGAAGAAGGAATAGTTCTTCACCTCACAGTAACCAATTTTTCAAGATGTTACAGTCTGTGGTTTGAATCATTCCCTCAACCTATAACTGCTTTCCAGAGTTCCTTGAAATATAGGCTTTAAATACTGAGGAAATTGATGTAACATCAGAGACTCAACTCCTTATGGTCCAGGGACTAAAAATCAGAGTCCACACATGCCCACACAGTAGGATTCTGGTACCCCACGGAGCTATGCTTGTGGTAAGCAACTCTCTGACCACAGCAGCAATTGGTAAATTTAAAAACATGAATGAAATGGTGGCTGTTTAACACAACATGGAGTGCAGCTGTAGAACTTGGCAATGTAAGGAGATTGCAATGTTAAATAAAACAGCTGGATTTTAAAGTGCTGGGTAGTCTCATGCAGGACAGAGTTAATGGGAGAAGCTGCACATTAAAATACGAGTTGCTTCTCAGTCTTTTATTTCAGGGTGTAGGTGGGGGTTAGCAAGATTCAGAAGGATGATCTCCTCTCGAATTCAGCTGTATTCAATTGGGTGAGTGAATTTACCCTATCGTTCAAGTCATCTGGCCTATAAAAATGCCACGGAGCCATGCTAAAATGAGCAAAGGTATCCCAGGAGTAGGAAAAGCCTGGACTATTCACTGCAGCTCAGCATGCAATTAGGCAGTGTTTTTGCAGAGGGAAAGGGGTGAATGGAGAAAACTTGGTAAGGACAGAAGACAGAGGCTGAGTACCTTATTCTGTCCAGAGGGGCAGTTACACTTTCACCAAATCTTACCACAGCCTGTGAACTAGGAGTTTATGAAGAGGCTAAGACTTGGCATTGCATGATTCTTCATGACAATATATGAACTTTTATGAAGCATGCAAAATATATTGACATGAGCTACTAGGGCAGATAAAAGGGAGTAAAGATCTAAATTATAAAGTATTCCTGCATTCAGCTACTTCTAATGGCTTACAGCTTTGGATAAATGCAGCTTTGGGCTGTACTATTGCTCACCTTGTAACTTTGCTCCCAGCCCCCATATTCCTGCCAGCCTCTTCTTCTGAATTCAGACCTGACTTGGTCCATGTGCCAGTCCTAGGTATCTTTTAAGCTGCAAGTTGCTCTTCCTCTCCAGCCCACAGTTTTCTGACTTCTAGTCAAGCTATTTGTAAGACAACACTAACTCCCAAGGGACATAACATGAAAAACTGGCTCATGATGTGTATGTGAGGCTATTTTCCAGTAGCATCGAGACGCCTGTGCAAGCACTCTCTCAACACCTCTTCAAGAGGTGTCTGAGTCACTTCAGAATGACAGTATAACACAAGCTGTAGTGCCTGAAAATGATCTTAAAAGCGGAACAAAGGATAGCTGAGTTAAAATTAATCTGTGCAAGGTTAAATTTATCTTAAAAACATGAGATTAGCTATCATGTCCATGCTCTCTTTGCTGAAAGGATCTGCTCTCTCTAATAGTACTATGAGGGCTTAGATAGATTCATCATTACTGCTGGGACCTATCCTGGAGATTGTCATGTTCATTCTTTCACTTATTCCTTGCCTGGGGACCTCAGCTTCCTGAAGGAAACAAGGATCTAGACACAGGAATCCAAATGCTTACAGATTCCAGACTGGGCTTTGGTAAACCACTGAATTTTTAGACTGAGGGTGGGTAGGAAAACAACTTGTTATTTCTGCAGCAGTGTATACCTGAGCAGGAGGCAACATTGAGAACGTAGTGCACTGACAGTATGCATCTCCCATTGGTCTTCTAGTGTGTTTTTGTATCAGTTCAATTTTCTGATTTAATAATGTGAGTTTTGTAGCTTGGAATTCTTCCATCAGACCATTGTTCTGTTAATAGGTGACTAAGATAACAGGCTCTGCCATCTACTCCAAACCCCAGAAACAATATAGTTGATAAAATAAGCCTTTTCAGGTCAGAGGTAACGCATTTCCTGATTAAGGCACTCAGCTGGGAGGAGTGCTGGAAAAGATATGACTGATCCTAGCTGTTTTTAAAGGGAACTGCAAAATTAATCAATTTGCAAAGAACTTACTGTTATAAATGAAGATCTGGAATTGAAATGAGAAAACAAATTTAATGTATCCTAGGAAATACAGAAATGCAAAGCCCCATATCTTATTTTTCATATACCTCAGTGTAAATTGTAGTTGCTACTTTTTTTTCTCATATACAAGAGTGCTGAATAACTATCTTAATATAGGCATTCTATTCCTGTTACCCCTTGTATCATTAGAATTGATATTCACTATGACAAGCAAAGCATACATGTTCTAAAACAGTGTAATAAAGTAATTAGCAATAATTGCTGATGTTGTAAAGAGAATAAATAGTACAATTGAAGGTTAGTGTTCTGCATTGTCCTAGTCTGATATCCCTAGAAGTATGCATCATAAATTGCAGTATGTTCTCTTTCCTTACTCTGAGACATGTTATAAGCATGTAGGTTCTTAAAAGGGTTTGCATGGTGGGATGTTTTCTGAGCAATACTGCCAATTGAACAGTATGTCAGAGGCTATTTTTCAGCAGGTAGTGATTGCAGAAGATTAAATTATCTTTCCTTGTAGTGTGTTTCAGATATCATTAACCACCATATAATTCTAAGCTACTTTCAGGTAATGATGACAGAGGTGAAGGAATAGGTAGGCAAATAGATGAGGAAATCAACACCAGAGGGCATTGTCTTATCAGGTGCTGCTGTTCCACGTAAGAGATTGGCAGATACTGTATGTGTCACCAGTAGGGAGGACAGATTCTGTGGGGTTAAGGAAAATGGTTTCAGAGGAGGAATTGTAGAGGTAGCTGAGAGAACTGGGTCCTATCTGAGCTGGAAGGGTTGGCACAGGGAAGGATTAATAGAAGCTACATTGTGTCAGGAAAACAGGATTATGAGCAAGAAATAAAGCTAAGGCAACTCACCTTCACTCAGCTGCACCACTACCCTCCCACTCACTGTGGCCCTGGAAGCACCTCCTTGGTTGCTCACATGTCCTTACTCCCACTTGCTGCCCTGCTCAGAGTTTCCAAGAGGCTTGCCAGTACCAGAAATGCTGCTTCAGCTTTTTGCTCATCTCAGTGGAAGCCAGAAAGGGCTGAGAGTGGGCTGAGTTTTTCTCCTCCTAAGAAACCATGGACCTTTGCACTCTTTGACAACTCCTTGATTTAACTGTGCTGTCTTACTGCATGGCCGAGTGAAAAAGATTCCTGGCCCTAACTTCCATCTCTTACAGCAAGACCTATCTCGGGTTATCACAGTGGTACTCCCACACAGAGCATGCAAATGAATCCCAGTCTCTTCCGTTGAATGTATTCAACTTCATAGGAGACATGCAGTAGAACAGATCTTAAAGCCCAGTTGTCTTCCTGACCAAGAACCAACTCTTTGAGCCAGGGAGTTCTTACCCAATTCTTTCTGACCCAGTAAATATTTAATTCAGGGTGGACAGCTGGAAGTGGGGACCACGCAATGCTTTTTTCTGATTCCTGCACACTGATCAGGGTGATCTAGGAAACTTGGTCACTCTAGTCTCATCTAAATGGTATATTTTAGAAATGTGTTATTCTTTAAAAAATATATATCTGTCTAAAACTGCTCACTGGATTCAACCAAACACTGGTCAGAATCCTCATTTTGAGACACTTGGACATATCTTGTGAGAAGTGTGTCCCTTCTTGAACATCAGGCTGCTACATTTCCCAAGGTGAGATCACACACTTACACTCCAAGCGCTGGGCATCTGCTCCACTGTACTAACTGTGGTTAGGTTTGCAGGCCTGCTTTTTATTTGGGACCTGTTATTTGGTTCCCTCCAGAGATTATGTTAATACCCAAACAGTCTTCTTCAAATAACATGAGTTTGTTGAGAACATAAGAATTTTAGAAAACAAAAAAAGCAGACCATAAAGCAATAAACAAACCATTCCCATATGCAGCTAACTGAGCATGTCTGTTTATCCTCCATGTAGGGAACCTCAAAAATTTTAAGTTTCCTATACCTCATCCTTCCCTGCCTCTCCACAGAGGACCTCCGATTTGGATAGCACAGTTTCTCTCTTAACTCACTAACCTTTTTCTCTCCATTTCCTTCGGGGAAAGAGTCTTTTAAAATGTCTCCTTTTTTTATGTTTGTAGCTTTTGACCTGGTAACTCACTACTTGAGCAAAATTTCTGTCAGTTGATTGGATACAGGAAATAGGTTTCACAAAGCCATTAGCTTTTGCCATTGTCTTTGAAGTATGTATAAGGCATTTTTTAATCCAGGAAATATTGTGGTTGCTTTTGCTTTTTGTTCCAGCAGTTCCCATTAAATTAGGGTAGTTTAATTTGACAGGAAAGTCTAATGAGTCCTTGTAGGTATAGAGTAACTTAATTCCACTGACCTGATTGCACACTATATTTATTCAAATAATCCAGAATTAATATGCAGTTCTTAGATTGTCACATAGCAGCTTCACATCTGTGACTTTGCTGACACTCAAGCCTTGTTTGCTTTTCAGTGTAATAGGGAGGAAGGATGAATATGAGTTTTTGAGAATAGCTAGAGGCAGAATTTTGAGAATTTCTAGACTGTGGGTTAGTTCAGTGATGTCAGAGCTTGAGTTTTCATGAGGTTATTATAAGCATAAAATAACATCACAGATTAATAAATTTTATTTGCACTTCCCATTATAAAAGATCCATTTGGCCATTCAAGCTGTAACTTTTTTTTGTCGATATCTGTCTGTGGAAAATTTCAGAAGAAACTCTGGAGCTATTTGAGAAAAATGCTGAGGGAAAAACAGAGTCTTTTGCCCACATTAACAACAGCTCTAGAAACTATTTCTCTGAGATACTTTAGATCGCTTATTTTGTGGAGGAGGAGCTTGAGACTGGGAGAGGCAGGGAAGGAGAGAGGCGTGGTGCATGTCACTTGGGGTGTGCGTCATCCTTGCCCGATAGCATAGTGCCATCCCAGGCAGAAGATAAGAACTTCCTCTCCATCAGAAATAATGGTAATTTTTGAATGGGGCAGCATGCACTTAGATGGCAAGACACACATTTGATGTCTCGGTTGTTTCAGTTGGCTTGGAATCAATTGCCAGGAACACCAAGGCATTTCTCGTCTCAGATGACTTCCAAGGGAGCATCTCTACAAACAGGATTTGATGCACGTGCCTAGATCTCCCTTTGGTGGTGATGTGCAGCAACTATAACTGCCTGGGATTGATCCTACCTGCAGGGATCACTTCTTCAGCAAAAGTAACGGGGCTTTCGCTGGTGGTCATGGGTTTGGTCTGATTCACACTTCCACAGTTAGTTAGCATGCTTTAAAATGCATCCCCCCTACTCTTCTTCAGGCCAACAACCAACAGGTGAGAGGCAGTACCTGAGAGGGCATGAGGTTCTGGCCAAAGAAGAGTAGAAGATCAGTAGGCTTTGGCACAGGGAAGAGGTGTGCTGTCCTTCAATATGTGGAAGAGCTTGGCAGGGGCGGGGGATTTGGCTGCAAAGGGAGGAGATGTGGAGGAGCCTGGAGTTGTGAACAGAACAAAGCTTCTAGTGGGAAGGCAGAAGACAAGGAAAAAAAAACGCAGAACTTTCTTTGGTTCTGTCCCTCATTAAAAAACCTCAGGAGAATAATGTTTATCGTGACAGAGCCAAGTCTAAATATTTATGTGGCAAGACTTAGTATTAAAATTATTAAAGATTCCATAGCTAGTCACTACTGAACTGCTGTGAAACAAGTTCTGAAAAAACCTCAAAATTAGTGCTTTTTTATGGTGATGTTTGGTCCAGCACATTCATGCTCACCTGACTGTACCCATTCTTTACTTTTTCACAGGATGGAGGTACTGCTCTTCTAGCTGCTTGTCAGTATGGCCATGCAAAAGTAGTGGAAACTCTGTTGAAGCATGGTGCCAACATTCATGATCAACTTTATGTGAGTTATTTGACACAGATAATATTGACATCACTGGTGGTGGAACAAATGTGCTGTTGGTTGGACAACAGCGGATACTATGGCTCCAGCACAGAGAAACATTTGCCAAAAGTTGAGGCTCCTCAGCTAAGATGAGGATTTTATTAACTCTGCTTTTCATGATCCTGGGAGAAGTAGCACTAAATCAGAAAGGATGTTTTGGCTGCCTTTTGGTTCATTATCCGTGTGAAGGATATGTACCAAATCTGGATTGGGTTTTTGCTAGCCTTGAACAAAAGACCATGTCATGTTCTACCATGATTTACAGTACAGACAGAAGAGTGAATATATACATATACCCTGAGGTACTAGAGAATCAGTTAATCCATTTTCTGCCAGAAAGAGCAGTAAAAGTTAAAATCTTTAAATATCTTTAAAGTTGGGGTGTTTTTTAACATCAGTTAAAATGATGTTATATGGTATTTGTGTTTTGGGCAAGGAACAATTAAAATGGCTGAACTGACGTTGTTGATGTTTCAGAAAGCCGGATTGAGCCAGTGAAGTACTGGATTTAATTTACTTCAAGAGAGACACAAATAAGTTGAACTTTTCAGCACTCAACAAAAATGAGTGGAAGAGATTCCCTCCACTTCTTCTCATTTTTTTCTACCCCACAGCACTCAAGTTGTTCCCCAGGGATAACAAGTTTTTTCAGCCATTTCCATGGGCTTTAGAGCTGCAGGATGCTGTTGCACTCTCAGCTCCCACAGGCATGCATGGGAGCCAAGGGCTGGTGACTGCAGAAGCCACCGGTGCTGGGGGCTGTGCACTGTTCACATGGGGGATCCCCACCTCTGTGCTGCCTTCGCTCTGCATTTATAAAGAAGGGTGCTCCACCCTCGATGCTGTGCAGATAGCAATTGCCTTTCTTATCTGAGGGCAGTGATTCATACCTCTGCATAGTAATCCCAGGGATTATCACTCAGTTTAAAAATAGCCATGCCACCACACCTGCAAACACCCAGAAGTGAAGTAAAATAACTTCCTTTTGTCTCTCCTGGAAATGAGCAATATTTGCAATTGGTTTTAGAAATCTATTTTTATTACTCACAGCCTTTGGGCAAAACCGGTCAGAAACAGCGGCTTAATAAAATAAGATCACAATCTCTTGAAAATGAGCATTAGCCTGGCTCCCTTTGTGAGACATCACTAAGCTGCATCTGCTAAGTGGTATCTGACTGGCAGTTTCACTGGTGGGCAGCCAAATGAGAGAGGTTTCAAGCATGCATTTTGGTAGTCCTCCCCAAACCATCAAGATAGATGTTGTAATCTTAAATTGACTCATGTGAGGGGTAGAGGAGAAGATGAGAATACCCTAACTATACAGTATTTATTGCAGAAATATGCTATAGCCTCCAAACAGCTTTCTAATTACAGCATCAATTCAAATCAAGTACAAAAACTTAGTAAACTTAAGTGGTTGGGTGATAGGGAACCCAAGGCTCTCCACCTTGGTTGATGCTACAATAAAGAGCTCTTTTAATACCACACGGTGGTCTTGTTTACTTTCTAAATGGAAGTGTTTTCACGTTACCTAACTCTGGAGAAAGCCTGCAAAGGACCTGATACTATCACCCTATTTCATGTACTTGCATAGCAAAGCAGAGAAAACAGCCCCTCAGAGGGACCAGAGGTTTTCATTTGCAGTGACAGCAGACACCTCACTTGTCTGCCAGGACATTTGTCTTGAAATCAAGGTCAAACATTCTAGATTCATTCCCTGGGGCACTATATTCAGCTCATGCTTCACTTAGTCTGAATTCACTTAGTGTTGAATTTTGCAGGAAGAGGAGTAGCTAAGCAGTATCTCTCAGCAGACAACAAGCATTCAGTCTCAACAAGGGACTCAACAAGGTCAACAACAGGCTTCCACTGTCCTGTATTTTGTGACAGGCATATGCATGAGTGGCATGAGATGTGTACTCGCACATCGGAGGTGCATGTGAAGGACTTCATCCATGTCTCTATTTAAATTGAAAGAGTCTCACCTTCTGTGAAAATTTGCCCTGGTACACTCTGTGCTGAGGTCCTGTGGATATAGGATGGGTGAACACCTGTCCCACCCTCAGTGAAGATTTTTACTTCTAGTTTGTTGAATGGATTCAAATGCTGTTTGAAAAATTTTCGTTAAATAAAACCTTAGAATCATAGAATGGTTTGGGTTGGAAGGGACCTTAAAGATCATCTAGTTCCACACCCCCTGCCATGGACAGGGACACCTCCCATTAGACCAGGTTGCGCAAGGCCCCATCCAACCTGGTCTTGAACACATCCAGTGATGGAACATCCACAACTACCCTGGGCAACCTGTTTCAGTGTCTCACCACCCTCAGACTGAAGAATTTCCTTCTAATTGCCAATCTAAATCTGCCCTCTTCCAGTTTGACCCTGTTACCCCTTGTCCTATCACTACAGACCTTTGTAAAAAGTCCCTCCCTAGCCTTCTTGTAGGCCCCCTTCAGAACCTGGAAGGCCACAAAAAGGTCTTCCCGGAGCCTTCTCTTCTCCAGGCTGAACAACCCCAACTCTCTCAGCCTGTCCCTGTAGGAGAGGTGTTCCAGCCCTCTGATCATCTTTGTGGCCCTCCTCTGGACCCGCTCCAACAGGTCCATGCCCTTCTTGTGTTGAGGGCTCCAGAGCTGGATGCAGTACTCCAGGTGGGGTCTCACAAGAGCAGAGTAGAGGGGCAGAATCACCTCCCTTAACCTGCTGGCCCCACTTCTTTTGATGCAGATGGTTGGCTTTCTGGGCTGCACTTGCACATTGTTGGCTCATGTTGAGCTTTTCATCATCCATCACCCCCAAGTCTTTCTCTTCAGGACTGATTTCAATCCATACTCTGCCCAGCCTCTATTTGTGCTTGGGATTGTCCTGACTCAGGTGCAGAACCTTGCACTTGGCCTTGTTGAACTTCATGAGGTTGGCATGGGCCCACCTTTCAAGCTTGTCAAGGTCCCTCAACTTCATGAAATATGACTTAATAAAATATGAAATATTTGATTTCAACTTAATGAAATATGACATTTAAATTTTTTTCCTAAATAAGATGTTTCTGTGAAGTCAAATTCTGTGAACATTTGCATATGTTGGGGAAAAATGTAATCTCTTATTTGTTCTTTCACAAGCTTTTTGCAGGAAAATATTGGTTCTGATAGGGCTATGAGATATTCTGTCTTGCATGTGCCACTTTTACAGTATTCTATTACAGATGAAGTTTCTCCTACAAGATATGCCAGAACAGTGGCATGGTAGTTGCTGGGGTAGCACAGTACTTACTCCTTTGGCCTCAAGGGCAGACTTCAGTGCTGGAGTCTTCAATCTTGCAAAGTACTTGAACATGATTTTACCATGTGGCTGTCTAGAAGGACATGAACATATAAAAGTTAAATGAACCTCTAAAAGTTAAATTAACCTGTATTGCTATACAGGAATGAACTTCTAGTTAGAAAGTAGATCAGTGCTTCAGTAAACTAGACTCTTAGTATTCCAGACCAAGGATTAAATGCTTGGTTTGATATATGATGGGAGTCAGTACTTGTGCATACTGAATGAAAATGTTACTGTAGTTTGTTATGAACTAGACTTTGTATTTTGTTAATTATTTGCTGATATATATATCTCTATATGTATTTCTATATATCTGCTGTTACACTTCATAAATGGCTAAAGAATGAATACTTGATTCAATTTGATTTGGTTTTATGTTGAAAAATGGCATCATTTCAACACAATGTAAGCTGGATGTATTTGTTCTTAGGATGGAGCTTCTGCAATTTTCCTCGCAGCACAAGGAGGCTATCTGGATGTCATCCGATTGCTGCTTTCTTCAGGAGCAAAGGTTAACCAGCCACGGCAGGTAAGCTCAACACTTCAGGGCAGAGTTGGGGTCTAATTTTTTACAGTTATGAAAAATTAACACTGGAATTTTCCCTGGGCATCAGATTCCCATGGAGAAGTTTCACTGAAAGGCAGATTATGGCTGTGCCTGTATTTGTGTTTTAGTGTAGATAATTTCTGGAAGAAATGAAACTGGAAGCTCTCTGTTCTAAGTCTCCACCAGCTGTGTTTACAACCTAAAGCAGATCAAACCACTGACTGATCTTTTTGAACAGGTTTGAACTGCATGCATGTTTGAGCCAGGGACTGAACTAAGTCAAAATAAAACACTTCAGCTGTATATAATGTTGATGTAAGGGCCTTGCACTATCTCTTGAAACTACTGATCTGCACCAAGTGACTTGTGAAGGTCTACACAGCCTACCGCATCCTCGTGTTTGTTTGAAAATCCTTTGAAGAGCTTTTGAAATTCTGAGAACTCTGGTGGGAGACTACTAAATTTGGTATACTGAAATCACCCAGCCTTCAGTGTGGCTTCAGTGTTGAAGCTGGTCTTTGACAAAGGCTTTTACTTTGTGTTCTCCCTGTGCACTCTGAAACTCAAGCATGACTGTAACCTTCATCTCTGGAAGTTTTTGATACATGTGGAAAGTCTTGCTGTCCCCATTTCCAGCTGGTTGCTCTAGTGGGCCTGATCCTGCAAACGCATATGACCAGTGGCAACAGTAAGCATGAAATTATCTACTCTGTAGGCAGTGAGACCGCTGTTTAATCATTAAATGATATATATGAACTAGATGTGTGGCTGGTTCAGAGGTCTCTACAAGGGGGCTAAGGGGTATACTCACCTTGCATCACTGTATGCAGGTGTTAGGTAAGGGTGCAAGAGACTTTCTAGATGTAAAACTAACTATGGGATATGTAAACATACATGGTGTATAGAGACATATATAAAAGCGTTATTGGTTTCCAAAAAAAGGTTCCTTGTTTAGCTGTTTCTTGACTCTAAAATCAGTGCTTAAACATCACATTTAGATGCTGCTTTGCGTAGCTAGATGTGGGAGTTGCACAGCTAGCTTTACTCCCAGCATGTAGAAAAGTCTGGTTAGAGATAGGGCTTCCCAGGAATTTTTGCCTGCGTTGAGAGAGCCTTCACTGTGGTCTGCTGAGACCTTGCAGACAAGGTAGCTGTCATGGATCTTCACTGCACATTTTAAAGACAGTAAGGTCTTGTCTTTGCAATCAGTCATGTATGTCTGCCAGCCAGCTGTGATTACAGACTGCAGCAAGTAAAAAGTCAGCAGGCAATAGCAAAAGAATGTGAAAACTCTAATAACAGTGGCCAACATGGCACATGACAAGCTTTGCCAGGTATTTTCAATATTTCCCTTCATCTACACCAAAAGCCTGACAAATCATAGTCTGGCGGTAGAGATTGATCTATATGTATTCTGCTGCATCTGTAGGTCTGTGTAGCCTCCTTTCTGTTCCTGTAGTGTTAAGGAAACTGGATTAGTATTTTATGTGCCCAAGTAATTTTCCTGCTGTCTCTTCTGCCATGTTTCCAGCACCAGAGCTGTACCGGCAGCTACTCCCTGGATTGATGCTTTAGCTGCTCCTAGGCTGCCTCCACACTGTCTCTCAAGACCAAGATTAAGAAATGTTAAAAGCTGTTAATTAATGCAGTCTAAAAGATCAGCGTAGGAGGATAGACCACGGCATGCATGCCTTTTAAGTCAGTCAAAATAAAGTTAGGAAGCCTTAGATATACCTGAACCATGTTGTCATAAAAACTGCATTCTGCTACTCATTATTATAATGCACCAGCTAATTCTTTCTGACAGTATTTTTTTAGCTCTCTAATCCAGTTTCTACAACACAGTGGGGCATTTTTCAATCTTAGTTGAGGCACAGACTTGACTTAGTGTGAATGTTCCTTCTGGCTCTATTTCATCTTTGACAGGACAGGCTTACTTTGCTTCAGGGTACCTCTGATCCTTGCTAAGATTATGCCTGGGTAAGTCTGTGGCATTTTTATTTGGGCCCACTGTAATTTGAAACATTTCCTTAACAAATGGAACATTTTTACTGTTTAATTAGTAAAGTAATGCTTGGATGGACTTCAGTCTCTTTCTTACTAACAAACAAATTTGTACCTTGTTTGAAGATGGCACGTTGGTCATGAGGAATGTAGCTCCAGATGGGACAGTTTCAGTGCCAGATGACTTGCTGTTAGTTACACTGCTCTTACTGCTGTAGGCAACTTTTCTAAGCAATGTAACATTGAATACAGGGCTGCAGAGTGCCAGATAGGAGTTCATGCTTCTCCTTCCTCATGATGTCTAGGTTTTCCTCTCTACCTTGTGAGTTTGGGGGCTTAATTCACATGCCTGAGAATGTGCACCTGCCTTGTATTTCTCCTCCTGCTGCTGCAGGGGGTCCAGTTCACCGCTGGTCTCATGCCCCATATCCCAGTCCCATAGAGGTGCTCCTAACACCATAGAGCATCTTGGATGGTGCTGGCTGACCATATGCAGGCCCTTCAGCTCAGCTCTCACAAGACTGAATAGTGAAGCTTACTGGCAAGTTTCTTCCCTGACAATATCATTTCTCTTGGATTTTAGCCACCTTCTGTTCCTTCTGACATTGTGGAGCCAGGAAGGAATTCTTTTGTCATCTTTTGTTTAGACAGAGCTGGGGACAGTGTCTGAAGAATGGTGTGGGAGACATTTCTTTGCTTCTATAACTCAAAAACAAAGCAAGAAGATTATTTGTCAATGAATTTTACACTCTGTTTTGGCAGCCTGTGTCCCAGCAGTCCTTAGCCTGATTGGCTAAGCAGATTGAAAATACTCTGAAAATCAATGTGTTTTTCTTATAACATGGTATGATTTTTCTTAGCACATATATGTAAGCCGCTAAACCTATATAGACTACAGACTTCAGGCAAGCAAGCAGTTTCTTATTAGCAGGAATTTAGCTGGTGGGCTGATGGGCAGAACAGTGGATGATGCTGTGTAGCCTGAGAGTAGGGGCTGTCTGTCCCTGGAATTCATTGGGAATTTGAGGTGTGTCTCACCTCTCACCCTAATCTGAGCCTTTCTAAAACTCCAAGCCACCAGCAAACATTGAGATTCAAAGCTGCAAAGCAAAGTCTTTAGTTAATGAGTGAGAGAAAAAGAATCAGAAATTTCAGTCAGAGTATGTTTGGAACTGCTGGATATAATGAGATGTAATCCATATCTATTAGCTTGTAATCAACACGGAAATAAGGACAGCTTGATAACATATGGAGTATTTAACATTGCTCTAGGAATGTACTGGTCTACAGTCTGTTGGGAGGGCAGAGGGACAAGAAATGTAAAGTAGTTTTTAAACTGCATCTTTCCCTATTCTCACTTTCTTCCTGACTCATCTCCAAGCCCTAACATCTGTTTACACAGAAATTCTCAAGTGGCCTCTTAGTACAATGTAGTATCTCTTTTACACCACAGACCAACATGAAAATGGCCATAAATCTCATCTACTCCATATAAATAATGTGTTTGTATAAAACTGCCTGTTAGATGCTGTTTGCTTAAGAGAGAGAAGTCAATAGTCACTATGAGCCTACCATCAACTTCATAATCTTTCTTCTCTTCAGGTTAAGTCCTCCAAGACAGTCACTCTTTCTCACAATGTATTTTTGCCTCCAGAGCAAACTGAGACACTGAGGATGATGTCTAACAGCAATACTATTAAGGACAGTTAATGGCAACAGTGATGTTCCCCAGCACTTGTATTTCCTTCTGCTCCTATTCATTTATACCTGAAAATAAGAGTTGTTCTTATGAACTTCACTGTGAGTAAACTAAAGCTGCTCTGTTTCCCATGCTGTATTTGTGCTTGCACTCACGTGTTGTATGTAAATAGAAGGGTGGATTTGCACAGAATTGGTTCTTCATGCAGATTAAATTGTGTAGGCTGCTCTCAGATAATTCTCAATTTTAAAGGCTTCTTCAGTGGCCGTGTTGCTATTTTCTGGAGCCCTCTAGTAGGGGGAGATTAGAAAAAAATGAAGAGTCAGCTTACTAGTAGGGAAAACACTATAAATTGGACAGGGACAGTTTTTGCCATCATGTTAACATCACATACAAAAAAGCCTTTGTTATTTTTAAATTACAAAGAACATGCATTGTATTAAAAAGATATATACTAGAATGAGGTCCATCACTGATTTCAACAAGTTAATTTATAGAGAAATGGCACAAGCATGGGCAAAGAGCTTGTTCCTCACCATTTGAGAAGACTGAAGATCTCAGGATGTGCATTTGCTCTTTCTCAGAATCAGAAAAAGAGAAGCCCAGAATATTGTATCAAAGAAAGAAATAACTTTTCTCTTTCTTCCAAAGGCGTATGTCACTAGCCCATAGAAAGCAGAGAAATGGGTTAACAATGGTTTTTTTGATTGCGTGAGCAAGTCATATGAATCTTCAGTGGCACTGAGGAGAGAAAATGCTTCTTTGATCAAGGTGAAAATAGTAAAAAGTTATTTTCTTCTGAAACTTCTCATTAAGGCTCTTTTGGAAGCCCCAGTATATTTTGTCTTCCTCTTTTCTGCCAAGTCTTCAGGTGGCTGAACCCAGAGACAGGAACTGGCAAGCACTGAAGGCAGAAGAAGGCACCCTGCTGCATGAAGTTTCACTTCTAGGTTGAAGTCTGTACAGGCAAAGCCTTTTGTTAAAGGTCCACAAGACTCCATTTGGCACCACATAACCGCTGGAGTCCTCCTGTAGTCTGGAGAGTTGAGCCATTTAGAAACAAAAGGAGGAAAAGACACAAAACTAAATTCTAATTGTGGTGAGAAATACTCCTAGTGCTTCATCTCACCTTGGCCTTTGGGATGGCAACGATCCATCAAAAAGCTGAGATTATTCAGAATGTGCATTTTATTTTCTGAGGTTTTCTGCTTGAATAATGGTTTGTTTAATATTCACCATCACTGTAAGTCAGAACATTTTTACCAGATTCCCTGAGGGTGGACAATGTAACTTAATATTGAAAGTTGTTGATCATCATGCATTGTTCTTTAGCTTCTATAAACACCTTCCGCTCCATATGTACAGAGGCCCATCTGCAGAATCTGTCCTAGCATGCTGAGTTTTGCCTGTATTTTCTGTCACATCTAGCTGCCTAGAGCTCAAAGTACACAGGGTACCTGTGGCCTTTACATTTCAAACTTCCCTGTGTATTTTAGGCACAGCTGGTAAACCAAAGAGGGCTTTAACTGTTTACACCGCAGTGTATATTTCAGGCCAACTATGCAATAGGAAGCAGCGAAGGGCAGCTCTACTACACAACTGGAGTGATTCTGACTGGATACGCTGAGCTCCCACGTGCTTTTGGAAGCAACTCCACATACGTCTATTTGTGATGCAGGATTTAATTGAGGAAATGAAGTATGTCCATTCCAGTAGGACTGGACTGAAGGACTTGGGTGGTAAAATACCAGGGAGCACAGGATCCCAAAGTAAAACTGTTAGCAGTCTTATTTTGCTTGCAGGATGGGACAGCTCCCTTGTGGATCGCATCGCAGATGGGTCACAGTGAAGTGGTGCGAGTAATGCTTCTCCGAGGAGCTGAGCGAGACGCTGCGCGGGACGTGAGTAGCACTTCTTCCTGCTCTCTGTCTGCAGCTTAACATCTCCTGGCTTTTTTTTGAAGCTGCAAGTCTGTCTGAACGGAGGTCTGGTGTCCCCAGAGTCTGTCCTGTTTGCCAGGTTGTAAAGTTGCACTATGGGCTCCCTTTTTCGTGTTATGTCTGGAGCAGCTTCTGGAATAAGGGAATGAAAATGTCCACGTAAATGAGAAACAAAGATGATATATATAGTGTCACTGGTTCGTTTTACCTTGAAGTTTTTACCTGCCAGAGGAACAATCCTCCAGATGCCCTAAAACCAGCTGTGGAGATTCCTCCTCAAAGACAATGAGCAGAGAAGACCCTCCTCTCAGAGGTGTGGGAAAGAGCTGGCATTTCCCTCCAAGCCAATGGGAATGAGGGTAAAGCATTGGTGACAACTGAACTGACCTTCCTCTCTCTTTTAAAGGATGGTACAACTGCTTTACTGAAGGCTGCTGTTAAAGGGTACAACAACGTGATAGAAGAGTTGCTGAAATTCTCTCCCACACTTGGCCTGCTGAAGGTTAGTAGTGAAACACACACATTTTTAGGCAGAAGCTCAAGAAAGCAGAGTCCAGTGAAAGCTCTGGTGTTTATAACTAAGCCAGTGGAAGATGATAAGGAACTTCAGCCCCAAAAAGTCAAGAAAAAATGGAATTATTTTATTTAGCCTTTAATGACATACAAATGAGTCTTTTCAGATGAAATTGTGACTTTGATTTTAGGAATGAGGAAGCCATTGTGTCGTAGAAGGAATTCTCCTGCTTTTTTAAATCTGATTTTATTTCTGCTGTAAATGGACTGCTCTCAACAGTGCAGTTTTTGCATTACACCCTGCCCTCTATTGCATTTAGTCAGCAAAATAGTATCCTAGAAACCTGTTGTGAGCAGATTTCTACTTGATTTTGTTTTCCTCTAAATTCAAAAAGTGACTTGAAAAACAACGTTTGGAACCTATTTTTTAATAGCTGATCTAATTTTATGTGCCTATAAATCACTCACTTTGATAGCCTCTGTGCATGAACTAATTGGCAATTTTGATGTACTTGAAAATCCAAGTGGCATTAACTTAGTTGTTAATTATAAGTATGAAATAGCTTCCATGCTCACTTGAACTGTCAGTCTGCAGCCACAAACAAAATGCCAGCCATTAAAAAAATCACATTTAACTGTCTGACATTAAGACCATTAATCATCAAAGACGGAAGACAAAATGCACAGATGGTTAGCTAATGGCTAATTTTACCGGACAATGTGAAATACATTCATTTCACCTCTAATCTACTGACTATTTTCCGTTTTTAAAAGGAAATATTGCTGTGGTAAAGTGAACTTGACTCTCATTTTTATTAAAGCATTTTAAATCACTTCCTTCATAGCCCATTAGCCTGCCAGCACCCTGTCAAAATTAGAGCCTATACCTTTGAAGACCTAATCTCTTCTGCGCTACTTTTTTCTTGTTTGTAGGCTTGTTCTTTGCAAACATTTGTGTTGCACTGCCTTTTGCTTTATTTCCATGCACGGTACAAACATCTCCATTGGTATTTTCTAGAATGGGACCTCTGCTCTCCACGCAGCTGTCCTGAGTGGCAATGTGAGGACAGTGGCGCTGCTTCTTGAAGCAGGAGCAGACCCATGCCTAAGGAACGAGGTATGTCCTGGCACCCCTACTGGGGCAAGGAACAGGTGAGGAGCACCAATCAGTGGAGCCATGGAGGTGTCCATTCATTCCTGTATACAAGCATCTATAAGGGTGCTAGGTAGTGCCACTGGTGATGCCAGTTCTTGTGAAGTTACATCAGTCTGAGAATAACCAAACCATCCAATCACTCACTCAGGGACCACAGATTAAATTGTTAACTATAATTAGTCATGGGCTATCTAGGTTGCATTTTAGGGAAACCAATCTGTTACCGTTTTTATAAGTCATAAATTATATTCATTCTTCATACAGATGTGTAAGGAGGATATTCTGCATCAAGAGAAATGTGTATCTGGGTGACTTTGATAAGAAAATTTGATTAGAATTCAGCATGTTGCTAACAACAAAAAAAAATCCCAAATTACATGCATCCTCACCATACCTTGTAATACAAGTAATCCAGCACGCACCTTCTAAATGTTTTGGTCATTTAATATAAAATCTGCACCTTAACTTTCTGTATCACTCCACATGATAGCAGCAGAGTTAATGCCTTGCATACAATAGTTTGCGTTAATAGGCATTTTGTTTTGGTATTATCATCCAAACAATGTGCAAGATTTTGTGCAACTGATGGTGATTTGCAGCAGGAGAGTATGTAGTATAAGAAAGTCTGTGGCTGTAACCTCTCCTACTGATTTATTTTTTTTAATAATGGCACAACAGAGTACATTTGCAGGACAGAATTACTGATTTTCAGAAGTAGCTTCATTATAAATACCAAAATAGTATTCAATAAATACAAGGAAACTGATGTTCTATTACTAATCTTACAGAATAGCACTGACTATTTCATAGCAATTAAAATATTTCCTTGGATTTTTATGTACTCTGGTGCTTGAAAGACCTGCCTTCCCCAAAAGATCAGCAGCTGCACTTTCTATTACTTTTGTGGCAGAAGCATAGGGATACCATTTAGTCTGGACAGTCAGCACGAAATAAACTGACCTCTCAAACCTTGTGCTGGGATTTTTTTGAAGACTTAAGTGAGATTCACACACCGAAAGGTGATTTCTTAAGATATCTCCAACAGTAGTGGAGACAGCACTGGAATAAGCATGTCATTATAATGCCCAGTACCATCTTCTTTAGAGTTTAATGCCTTTAAACCATGTTTTGGAAATACTTACTCATTTCTGCTAACCTCAAGGCTTTTTTCATTCCAGGCAAATGAACTGCCATCAGAACTAACAAAAAATGAACGCATCCTCCGACTGCTCCGCATGAAGGAAAAGCAAACAAAAAGCTAATGCAGACCTGTAGCAAATGCAGTTTGACAGAGATGTACCCTGACCACAGTACCACAACAGTAAACTTAGGTTGCCTGAGAAGGGATTGTTGGAACAGTTTGCAGAACTGATTAGCCTCTCCAGTACATGCTCCCTGAATACACAAGGCCCTTGCCATGGGGTTGTCACAGGCTAGGGCCTCCACCTGGTACCATTGAACACAGGACCACGACAAGAGCAGGGTTTGGCCTGGGAGCTGTGTTTGCACTGCAGCCCTGCCTGTACTCCAGGATCCCACCAGTCTCAGCACCGCTATTTGCTCCTCCATGCCTGCATCATATCCACAGCTGCAAGCTCAAGCACTCCCACATTTTAGACATGCATCCTCTGTCATGGCTGCACATCTATAACCGGTGCCTCAGGGTACATGTGTGGCTCAGGGGCACTTGGCTCTTAAGTCAAAAGGACACGCAGACCTCACAGATGGTTGGATGCAGTTGGTCCTGGAGCAGCCCTGCAGTGCTGCTGGCAGTGCTAGCTCAGACCATTCTTCTCTACCTCCAAGTGCCACATGGAGCTAGAGGTGAGATCCCACCAGTGACATCTCAACAGGAAAATTCTTCCTGCCAGTCCATGGCTGTGTTAACATTTTGGCTACTACATGAAGCTCCATAAAAATGACCCAAAGTATTACAAATTATGCAAAAAGCTACCGACCAAACGAGAAGGAAGGAGATGTCCTCCTCAGCTGTAGCATCTTGATCTGTCAGTCTGTCCAGCAAGAGAAACACAGTGGAGCAGTTGTTAGCGTTTTGCAATGCATACACAGCGCTATGAGGATCCGTCCCCAACCCTACAGTCTACATGATATGCGTTTCTATGGGTAGGAGAGGACCGGTTACTGAGCAAACTAACCAGGGCACATGACTTGCGCAAGTATATCAGAAATTTAGCTGTTGGGCACAACGGCACAAATGCCATACAAGTGGTGCACATGCATATGTGTTACACTCTGGTTTAGTACCCACAGCTACTATGCAATGCGCTTGTTCCTCAGGTCTGTGATGGGAGTTAAGGGAGAAGTGCACAGCGTCCAGCTGTTTCAGCAGCTGGTGAGTTACATGTAGCCACACTCGAACAGGCTCACTAACTAATATAGGCACGGCAAATGAACTCTCAACAGCGATTTTGGCCTTTGTTGTGTTTGAGATGCTTAGACATGCTGCTATCGCCTGGATGGGGAAGGCAGTGCAAATTGTAGAAGTTTTGTGAAGAGCTGTGTTTTAACCATGTTGCTGTGAGGCACCCCATTGAAACCCAGTCTTTTTTTTTTTGCAGTATAAACAGTATATACTACGTTCTGTTAGCCACAAAAACATTAAAGATTATTTTATAGTGAGTTAGTTCGGTACATAAATCCAGGCGCTTCATGTGCCTTCAAACCTTGGAAAATAATGGAAAAATTCCTTTAAAAGTTGAAGACAGAGAAGATAGTAAGGAAAGAAACAAAAAAAAGTCTGCCTAGGACTCAGCTAAACTGTTGCACTTTTGCTTCAGTGAGTTAAAAAAACCCTTTTATGTGAGCTAGCACAAATGAATGTAGCTTACTTAGTGCAAATAAGCCATATATACTACCAAATCCTTTTTTTGAGTTAGGTAAGAAGTCAGGGTTCTGGAGAAGAGAAAAGAAGTGGGCATACCTTTTCTTGCAATCTGGAATTGCTATTCAATTTCTATTCATCATTAGAAAGGAAAATTTTAATTTTTCCAACAATACAAGAAGACACCAGAAAATTTGATTTGTTTCAGTAATTCATGCTGCTGTATTTTTAAATTAAAATAATGTTGTGCCTAACAGAAAGTTGCAGGCAACCTAGTACAGAGCCAAATAATTATGCAAGATGCTGTTGTGCTGGTTCAGCCATTTGTCATTTGATGCTGCCATCAGTTGCCTGATCACACAGGCCAACGCTGAACTCAGCAACAGCCCCTCACAAGTCTTCTTTCAGACAGTCCTGCCAGAGGTTCCTGTGGGCCCAGCTCCTCCTCTGCCCACTGTGGTGCCAGCATCACCTGCTGGACAGAACAGACAGAGATGGCTCCTCAGTGGCCCTTCACATGGAGGGACACCACCAAGAGAGCTCAGCAAGATGCAGCCAGCACCAACAGAAGCCACACCCAACAGGAAGCTCTTCTACCTAATCCTCTCCTGGTTAAAGTAGCCCTGGCCTCACCCACCACCCCAACCATGACCACCTGGGTGAGGGCAGAGCCACAGAGACACAAGTGGGCCAGGTTCTGCCTCTGGAACCTAAAGCCAATAAGAAAAAGAAAACATTCTGCTGGGTTGTGACTCACCCACAGGTCAACTCCAACTCGGAGCCCGCAGCTCAGGCCCAGCACTTCAGATGCTTAGAGGATGATTGTATCCAAGGTTAAGTTCTGCAAAAGACTAGAAAATACTGAGCATGCAGAAATCTCAAGAAATCTCAACTTAAGTTGCACAGCATTACACGGGACAGAAGTCTACCTTATTTAACAAGAAACACTGGAGAGGACAGGTTTATTTGGAGCCCCCAGTCTGTTGAAGATGAACATATCGCTTTGGGGAATCCTAAAGGGACTCTAGACAGCCTGACCTCAATATTATTCTTTCTCCCTAATGTTTTTTTCAGACCAACAGCTGGGAACAACAACACTCTTAAGATAGAAAGGCCTTTCACAGTTGTAAAGGAGGAGAATAATCATTATAAGGTTTTCAGTAGTCATGCTGAGTGAGCAATAAATATGTCAGACAGGCTGTTATGATCAAGCAGTCTCCCTAAAAAATGTGGAAGCATCCACTGTTGGTGAGCATCTCCTATTTTTTCCTGACAGCAGAGCATAGGAGAAAGGGCGGGGCAAGCCAACAGTGGTCCTGTGACAGCTGAAGTAAGCAAGCTGAGGGACAGCATGCAGGTGCCCAGTATCTGCAGGAGGCCTCTCCTTTCTGGCAGGTATATTTTCTTGTGAGAGTGGTGTCATCCCAAAGGGGGCAGCTGCTCAGCAAATTGTTTCTTCTTGAGCTACACACTGTCTATGGGAGGATGCATGTCTGCTCCCCACCATTTAGAGTAGGAATTTCCAAGTTATCTGTCCAGCTGTCTCCATGACTGGCCACTACAGATGGGGCTCTCATGCAACAGGTGAAGAACACCTGGGATGCTTCATTCCATGCAGAACTGACCTTCAGAGAGGATGCAGTTACTAGGTCCTCTTTGAGTGAACTGAGCTATAATTGGCTTTTCTTATTTCTAAACAAAAATTTGAGATGTGGGGACTAGCACAGGTTGAAGGAAGAGGCTTATAGCTCCTTGCTTGTGCTTGTTAGCGCTGGCTGATACTGCACACAGGCTGTGTGGGTGGGGCCCTGTGCTGGAGAACTGGCAGTAAATGCTTTCTCTGTCCCACTCAGGCTGAAGTTGAATTTAGCTTCAGCAAAGATACTACTCAGCCAACATGGGATTTTTAGGCATTGAAACCTTCCCATTAGGAGCATCTGTTTCATCTTGGAGCCTTTGGAGAGAGGGTTGGGTTTAGTTTTGTGTTCCCTGTAACTAAAAGGTGCTTATTCTACATGTAGATGAGCTCAAAAGTTGCAACATCATTTCTCACCTTGCAATTAACCTTTTCACAAAGAAACCTTAATAATCCTTAGTATTTATGTAGTTGCTGTTACCTTTGAAGACCTCTGTAAACAATGCTGTGGTTTTTTTGTTGTTCTAGAATGGAAACCTGCTTTTCATTTGTGGCTGAAGTGATTCACTAATATTGACAGCAGTTCTTTGCATAGTTATGGCGCCTTATGAGCAAGGCTTTCAAAGTGCTCCATAGACGCGATTACCTTTGTAAGTTCCAAAATGCATTGCTGAGGGAGGCAGGGAAATAGAATATTTCATTCACACACTAGTGAAATGCAGCAACTGTTCATCAGGTCATGTCAACAGACAAGAGCAAATTTAGACCAGAAATTAAATCCCTTTCATAGATGGCAGGATAAAGGTAGGTACCATATAATGATGTGAAATAGAACTGCGACAGGATAACAGGCCAAATTGGTTTTGGGGTTGAGTTTTGGGGTTTTTTTCCCCCCAGAGTACCATATATATCTCCATCTTACTTCTCCAAAAAACCAGCTCCACTAGTACACTGCTTTTTGGCTTGCTTTTCTGCACATTCAGATCTAGGGCCCTAGCCTGCTGTCCTCTCCACCTGGGATCTATGCAGGTGCTATATACTCATGACTTCCTATGAGCTGCAAGTGAGTACGAGGATGTGCAACCATTAACAGGTTACACAAACAGGTCAAGGAAAAGTATAGGATATCTTTCTTTTATTTCACTAATATCGAGTCTTTATAGGATGGGGAGGAGCAGAAGGACAGGCCCATGGGGTATAGAGAGAAGTGGCATACCACCAGTGGTATGGTAGGGGTGTAGCCTCAGAGGTCCCAAATACATGGAGCTCTTCATTTAACATGATCACTGCAGTGCAGTGTGCAGGGCCATCTATTTAGTAATCTTACAAAACGCATGTTATACCTCCTGACTTGCATGTGCTGTTCTTCCCTTGGAGAAAAAATAAGTCAGTCATGATCCACACACTGTTTAGTTTGTCTCTGTTTAGTTTAGAAGAGCTGAGAGGATTAGAGCACCAGATCAAACAGCTGCAGGTCATATTTAATGCGCTTTAACAACAATGATTGTTTGCCTCAGGGTCAGAGCCTAATTGCAAGAATAATTCATGCTTCTTTATTCAGCCAGTCATGATGACTATTGGGAAATCCCTAAATAACCCAAATCTCATGTTGTCTCAGAAATTGAGGTAGCACAAACCCCACTTAATATGAACACTGAACAGACCTAAAATACTGCCTTCGTCTAGAAACCTTGAGAGTCAGCTGTGTTAAAATGTCAATGTTTGCTATGAGTCCCAACCAAAGATTATACACAAGGCTCTTTTTTCCAGCAATGGAATATTGTACTGCACACACAGGACTAAATGGAGTTGTGCCTACTCACTGCATTTGGTCCTTGGGAATGTCATGAGACTTTCATACTTTTCTGAATTCCACAGTTTGTTTTGACTTGCCCTTTTATGCATTTGATAAAACCTATATAAATTTATTTATCTCAGTGTAAGACTAATATTCTGCAACAGGAAGGTTGCTTTGCTAAGACACGTTTTTTCTGTACCATCATTTCAATAAAAATTAGTATACTGCTCAGATTATCTTGTCTGCCTGCTTCAATATTTCATTCCTTTCTTCTGTATTCTACTCTTTCTCTTTGTAGAATACCAGAATTAATTTCCAGATGAGGTAGCATTCACTAAACAAATGAAGCCAATGCCCTGGCTTAAGAAACAGGAAAACTTAATCTAACATGACATAAGGTTTGTTTCAAAGATCCAGATCTCACTGACAGACTCCCCTTGACATTAACATCCATTAGGTTGGAGCTGAAAGGAAGATTATAAAAAGCAACTTGGTAACCAAAGGAGTAAGACTATACTTTTATTCAGTTAGTCAAACACGTCTTGGTGGTTCTGTTGTTATTCCTAAATGTAAAACTGGCCCTTACACAGATCTGACCTGCTTCTGTTAAAAAGAAGTCAACGCCCTGCTCATATGGTTATTATAGTAGGCAGTGGATTATGTGCATTATAAAAGGGAAGAGTCTACACTGAAAATCATATTTTTGACCTTGTATTGGCAGATCCTTGTCCCAGGATATTTGCCTTGTTCCTACAATTTTCTGTGGTGAAGAACTACATTTTAAATCACTGTGAAAAATTCCTACAGCCACAACTCAGTAAAGCATGTCTGAATAGATATTCAGAGAATATAAACAAAAAGTTCTGTGACTTGTTCATGGTCTAAATCAGTTCAAAGGATGACTTCTGGTAGTGGAAAGGTCCTTAATTTTGCATGTGAAAGCATAACAAAGGGTGTGACGTGCTTGAAACTAGACAAATTCAAACTTCAAGACGTGGATTTTCAAGAGTGAGGATAATTATCTATTGAAACAAATTGCTTAGATGATTCCCTCATCCTTAGATGATCCCTTCCTCATTTAAGTTTTAAAAAATAACAACAGTAGCAATTACTTTTCATTCGGATACATTTGTGTCATCTGAAACATTTTGTGTTTGATGCAGGAATTACTGGATGAAATTATATGATATGCAAGAACTAACATTACGTGATCATAATAGTTTCCTTGACTTTAAAATATATGAATCAATGCATTTTTTGTTTTACCTCCTCAGTGATTCAAAGAGGTGCTAACTCTCATGTGATCAATAAGACCATATGCCTAGCAACTGAGACTGTAGACGCACAGCAAAAGGAAATCTGAGACACATACCCAAGTTGTCTCTAAATAATCCATTTCACTCTCACGATGTTGACAAGGTATTTTAACTGAACTAATGCTTTAATATCCTGCTTTTAATACTGAGTCAGTTTGTTCAGAGCTGGTGCAAGGGCAGCATAGTGCTGCACCTTGCCAGGGAGCAGGGTTAAGCAAAGCAACCCGGGATGTGCCAGTGGAGAACACAGCCCAGTCAGAAAGGACAAAGGGACATAGCCTTTTGCTATGGAAAATGTTTCACTGGCCTGGATGCACAGGTGGAGCATGACACTAACCTACAACACAGATCTGAAACAGACTGCAATTTTATGTAAACTGCACAGATGTGTTCTTGTGTTATATATACATATACATGTATGCATACATACTTTGTGCCCAGCATATGTGTACAGCCTCCTGTAATCCCTTGGAAAAGTGACACCAGAATACCATGGTGGTATTGGACTACATCGCATGGAGAGGCAGAAGATGTATTCCGCTTTCTGAAGGCTCCAAGAACAGTTTCTGCAGGTGCTCCCTTGGCTATCTGCTGCATCGTACTCTACTCACTGGGACAAACTCTTATAAAATGGAAAAAATATCTTAAAGTCTAGACACAAACAGGCTGTTCTCCAGGTGAATTGTGGCTCATAAACCTGCCACCTCTTCGTAGAATGACAGAATGGTAGGGTTTGGAAGGGACCTTGGAGATCATCAAGTCCAACTCCTCTGATAAAGCAGGTTTGCCTAGATCAGGTTGTACAGGAACATGTCTGGGCTGGTTTTGAACATCTCCAGAGAAGGAGACTCTCTGGGCAGCCTGTTCCAGTCCTTCATCACCCTCAAAGTAAAGAAGCTTTTCCTTATGTTTAGGTGCTCCTTCCTATTTCTAGTTTGTGCCCACTGCCCCTTGTCCCGGACACCACTGAGTAGTTCCTCCTGCCAAGCCAGATTCTGTAGTGCCCTCAGGGACGCTGTGACAGTTCTGCCTGTATTCTCCATTTCAACAGCAAACCCCAAGTTATTCACCAGGTGGCAGTACGATGCTCACAGGGACTCAGTAAACTGACGTTAATGCAAACCAGGAGCCATACACAGCCATTAATAAGTCAAATCTTGAATTTGTTGAAATATCAGTGCTTATGCACAGTATCTGGCAGAAGTACACACTGCACCTATTTGCTCACAGCAAGAAGTGCAGTGTGTTTCCAGACTTTGATCTAATAATAAGCCGCTTTTCTGCAGTGTTTTCCTTCAATAGCTCACTGATTGACATTTGGTTTTGGAGCTCTTGGGCCACACTGCCATGCAATTGGCACCATGTTACAGAAGAGGAAATTGCACTGAAGAGGTTGGGACCTGCCCAGATAACACAGCAAGTTTGTAGCAAAACTGGAACAAATTTGGATTCAAGTCCCAAGCTTTTGCTACTAGACAATGAATAACTTTACCTACTTGTAATAAAAATGAATAAGTTTCAATGACTTCAATGATAAATGCAGAAAGAATGTAATCTTAAAGAGTGACTACAGACTTTCTAAGGTCACTGTGTCACACTGACACAGGCTGGTAGAGCAGCCATCAAAATACACTAGGGCATATACAAAATGAAAAGATAAAAAGATTTGATTTAGCATCACCTGACATACTACATGTATATTTAGATGAGTACTGGCAGCATCGGGCAGATTGCTATTAGCCTTCTCAGCCTGATTTGATCCCACATGGAAAGTTTGAAGCCAAGAGCATCTGACCAAAGTAACAGGTACATTGAGGTGGGTGTAAGTAAAGGGTGAGCAGGCATCCACAGGCAAGGAAGGCTGACACATGAGAGCTGATGGAAAGAATATGATTTGTTTAAAACACCAAATACAAAACACCAGCTTTATTTGGTACACATATTACTCTGGTTTAGCTGAAAAAAAATGTCTTGGAACAAGCTATAGTGGCTTAGACTGGATTAACAAAAAAGTAGAGGTGTGAGAAACTGGGTGAAACTTCTCACCTATGTGTTGCAGCCTGTCTTCCAACAGACTGCAAGATGTCCAAGAAGAATATCTTGCTTTCCCATGTACTTGTGCTTGACATAGCTCCACTTCTTGCAAGCACCTCTTGGTGCTATCACAATAGAAATAATAAAGGCTTATAATAAATTATGGATAATAAGCAGCAATGGACATTTTAATGGATTTTGCCAAAAAGCAATAACATACCGTGTTTCCATTTGTATGCACATGTAATTCAGACAGACAGCCATCTAGAAATTGCAAGATCATTACCACTAGGTGCTTCAGTTTCTAGTTGAAGCAGTAACACAAGTTTCAATTCTGCATTGAGCAAAGCAATGGAAACAGAGTGACGCCCAGATCTCTGAAAGCAATGCTCAGGGCTTTCTATCAAAGACACAGAACAGGACAAAGCAGTCAGCTCTTTTACACAAGCTTACTGGCAGGCACATTTATACCCTTCAGGGTATTCAGTGAGGGAAAGAGCTTTTTTGTTCCTAATGGAAAATTAGAGGATGTTTGGTGCGGTGGAGGCACCAAGTGACACCTTACACTGTGAATTAATATGGGCTCTTCTTTCAGGCAGCAAAATTTAGTTTTGTGTACTCTGCTGAGAGCCAAAGTAAGTATTCCCCATTAGCTTTCCAAGCAGACAGTCCCTAACAGCTATGCATAATCCTGGGTTTAAGAGGGAACCTTATAAGAAACAGCTTGATAAACGTCCTTCAACAAGAGCAGCTGGGAGTGGGGATGATCTTTTTAGGACCATGCATACCACAGACAGGCAATGAGCTGTTGGCAGCATTGGTCTGGGTTAACTCTTCAGGGCTACTTTTTCCCTACCCGGAAGGGAAGAGATAACTTTAAGACGACACTTAAAGGTGCCAGCTTTATAACTGGTAACATTCATGCAACTATACTTAAAGGCCTGGGAGCTGCTAGACATAGCTCTGCATCTTCAGCCCCTGAGTACAACATGCAGCTGTGACAAAGATCAAAGGCTGCAGCAGGACTGAAGGAATATCCTGCTCTGGTCTGCTGGCTGCCCGTGTACAGAGACAACATAAAAAGAGATAAATGTTTGTGTTTCTGCATCAGCCATTAAACAATATTTCAGAAGTCTCTATGATCAAAGATAGACTTAGTCTGATTAGTTTTTGTTAATCAGGCTTCATATCTATTCCACTCTCTGAGGAATTGCACTGGAATAACAGTGTGAATTTAGACATCTGTCTAAATATAGACATCCATCAGAGATTTAGATAAATAATAAAATACTACATTACTACATCTTCTCTCTGTTTATACTGCAAGAGGTTATAGACTTAATCAATTTATGGTGGAAGTTGCCACTGCAATAGATTCCCTTTTTCTTGTTTTGCAATATTATAAATCAGTTCTCTCTCACCTATGGGTCTTAAATCACTTCTCCATGTATTCATTTACGAAAGGAAATGCTATTTCTTTCTAGTCAGTTTTGCCATCCTTCACTTTTTTCACAAGTGCTGAAACAAGGTTCTTGCGGTTTTTAACTTGTAGCTATGCAAGCTATGCCCACTGCATCCTCTGCTTGTGTGGAATGCCTAGAAAACGTGGCAAATTAGTCCCTTGCTTTTAGGATCACACAGCATAGTGCTGAATAGATTTTTTTTTTTATTTATGACATGAAAATTAAAATACAGTGTAACTTTAGCTACTCTAGCTTTGTTTAGCACTTGCCCAATGCCAGGTCCTGCACCATGGAATAATCCGATCGAAAAGTACAAGTTGGGCCTCAACTAGATGGAAAGCAGCTTAGCAGAAAAGAACTAGGTGGCTGGAGGGTGCAAGATGCTGAACATGAGTCAGCAGGCTATATCAACAAGGGGGTAGCTAGCAGGTCAAGGAATGGGGTTATTCCTCTCTCTCTGGGACTTGAAGACCACATCTGGAGTACTGTGTCCAGGTTTGGGCTCCCCAGAATAAAAAAACCCAGACACTTTCATGCTGGAGCAAGTCCAATTTGCTGCCATTGTGTCAGTTAGGGCTGCTGGAACACATGAGCTGTGTTTCCTCAGCCCTAAGCAGAAAGCTGGCCCTGGTGACATCTTACTGTTCTCTGAAACTACAAAATGGATGTGGAGAAGGGGGGGCCACAGGAAGACACAATGACATCACAAGCTGGAACATGGGAAGGTCTCCCTGGGTACAAGAAAAAAACATTTTAGCGTAAGTATCAAAGAGTGGAACAGTTTGTCTAAAAAGACTGTAAAATCTCCATCTCTGAAGCTATTCAAAAAACATCCCTGATCCAACTGGATTCTGCTTTCAGCACCAGGTCAGACTACGTGATCCTCCAGAGGTCCCTGGCCAACACGTAAGCCCGTGAAGCTATGACACCAAGACTAGCCTCTGGTTTTGTCAGCAGATGGCAGCACACGCTAAATGACAGATCCCATTCCCGCAGCGCAATGTGCGCTGTTCGGCTGCAAAGCCAATGACGTGGTGGGGAAATCACAAAGAGACTGCGTGGGAATGTCTGCACCCTGCTTTTAGTGTGCCTCCCCTGAAGTGCTAGGGCCGGAACCATAGGCCCTGAACCAAAGTTGACCTATGGATGAACCCCACAACCAAACAATGTGTTTTTTGTAGCAATAACCAGCAGAAGATTTTTTTTCTCTCTCTGGAGGTGTGCTGCAGGGCTGTGGGACCTGATGCCTGGCCTTGCTGAAGACATGTGGCCAAGACCAAAACAGATAAATACTCCCTTGGGTTCCTCCCCAGGCCTTGGACAGGCTTTGGGTGGAATCCAATAGGAAGGACAACACCAGATATTCCACATTTGAAGTTCTGAAGGTTGTTTATTCAACTAAGGGTGTTTATTTGACTGTATAAAAGCATGGACCCTCTTGCAGCAACTTGGGACACCCCACCTACGAGTGGACGTACCCCATATGACTTTGCAATTGCTGGGAAAGGTTTCCCCAAATTGTCACTGCAACTGGGGCTCCCCAGCAACTGCAGATCTGTATGTTGGTAAAGGATTAATGGGGCAATTCGTGATGTATCTCTGCGACCGGGTGGCCCCAGCGACTGCGGACTAGAGTGACTTTACCCTGCTTAATTCTGCTACCGCTAACCGCGTCATTGCAATGCTGTATCATCTCGAAATAGACAGCAAAATAAGTCCATGCCTTTTGTGGGTGTCTGTGTTCTTTCTGTTGGCCCTGTCAGTTGGCAAAACACTCCTCCCAGCCAGGTCCCAGACAGACAGGTAGATCCCAGAATGGCACTCCCGAAACTGCTGATTGCGACACTGGTCAGGCCACCTGATGCCCGCCCGCCAGGAGCCAGCACAGCCCTGCGGGCCAAGGGCACCCGTGGGAAAAGGCCTCTGGAAAGCATTTTTCTGCCAGGCAGCCTGGTCTGCCTTGCTTGGGGGTGAAGATTTATCGCAGTGCAGGGGATTGTGAGACTAATGTTTAGAAATCATGAATTAGTCACTTCGAAGCAAAATTAAGACGGAAAAAAAACATTTATAAACTAGGTATAAACGACACGATTAACACCTCCGCGCCCACATAAGGCCGCTGGCCGGCTGCCAACGCAGCCCAGGTGAGATTCTCCATTCCGGAGACCCACATCTCCGCTCCAACGCCCGCCCGGCGGCCCCGCCATGGCGTGAGGAGCGGCCCCGCCCCGCCGCCNGCGCGGGGGTGGCTGCGTCCTGCTGCCCGCTCTGGCGCCTCGTCTTCAGCGCCTGTCGGTGGCACGGCCGAGAGCCCCGCCGGCCCCCAGCGCCTCGGCCCCAGCCGCCATGAGAGGCTTGCGAGGCAGTCTCGGGCGGGGCGGCCTCGGTCTGCTCGTCGCCTGCCTGCTTCTGTCTCCCGCGCAGGTGAGTCCCTCGTGGGGAGCGCGCCGTGGGGCGCTTGTGCCTGCGGCGGAGGAGAGCGGGCACCGGGCCCTTCCGGGAGGAGAGGGGGCAGCGGTTGCGCGCCGTGGGGAGCGGGATCTCGCAGGGGTTGTTTCAGGGCTGGGGGAAGCCGCGGTGGTTCCCGGCGCTCTCTGAAGCTGGGAGCCTCCTCTCCCAGGAGGAGCAGCTGCCTGTGAGGGTGGCGGCTGTCCCGGCAGCCGTCAGGTGGGAGTTGGGCCGCTGGGCTCAGGGCAGTGTGAAGCTGAAGCGTGGTGCCCGGTTGTCCCACCTTGTCTCTGGTGAGGCTCTCCTCTTTTTGCCTTACTCGGTGCCGGGCGGGACGGAAGCGAGGGCCGGAGTGAGGTGGGAGGTCGGGGCAGCCCCGTGACACAGCAGGCCCGCCTGGAAGCACCTGCGGTGCCAGCGTGGGTGTGCTGGGGCTTAGCAAACTTCAGCTGCTGCCTAGTCCTGGTCTCCTGTTATTGCAGGCGGCAGCAGCTGTTCCTGTGGTTCGCCCTGGTTATGCAATGCCCTGTGCATGTGAGCAGCCTCGCAGTCATATGTCCGTGCGGAGCTTTGCATATGTCCTCAGTGCCTGGTTTGGTTTGCTTAGAGTGTTTCTTACGATAGGTGACAGTTTCCTGGAAGTAGTAGTCTGTAGTAAGATCTGCTATTTTTTGATGTGCCCGTTTTAAGGCTGCAAGTTTCCTTAACATTAAGGACTAGAATAAATTGGGTTTTTTCATACGTTAGAAAAAATACTGTAAAGTGTTCACTTCTCTCAGTCATATTTTGCTTATGCTGTAGTTCAAGATAGGAGTGAGATATTCCCCAGTCCTCTGGAGAGATAGTGTCTTGTAAGCCTTAGTGGTGGGGTTTTTTTTTTCCTTTCTAACCAACTTGGAAACACTTTTTAGGTCAAGTTTTATGCTTAAAACTCTTTAAACTCAAGTTTGTCATGCTGTGTGTTTGTGCTGAGGTCCTTCTGTTCTCGTATCCTCTTCAAACAACCTTTAAGCTTGGACAGAAAACTAGGAATTAGTTCTTCTATTAGCACTGGAGAAGCTGATTGTTTAGTAATGACTTGTGATCTCCAGGTGGGTAGGTAATGGACTTCACACCTTAATGTAACATTTTTTGAAGGGAGATACCATTTTGTAGCAATGAGGTGTGTTCTAGACTGGTAAAAAAATGACAGAATGCTTTCCTTTGGGTGACAGAAGGATACTGAGCTAGGGGAACATGAGACAAGTTCCCCTAAGATTTAGGGAATTCTTGCAGAGGGTGTGGCTTTGTGGTCTGCAAGAAGTAAACATTGACAAATTACTTTAACCATGCAGTTTTCAGTTTTGTAGTGCAAGAAGGCAATTTTTTTTCACCCATTAACTCTTATTTGCAGCTTAACACTCTACAAAGTAAACCTTGGCATCTTTGAAAGAGAAGCTGGTCCTTCAGTTAGACTGAGCCTATATAATATTAAATGCTTGCAGAATTGAAGCATTGTGAAGGTGAACCTGTTCTTTCCCTCGAGTATACTGGATGATACACACCACAACCAAAAGCATGAAAATGTTACACTACTAAAGTACCATATATCATGTTTCTTATTTTTAAAGAAGTCAGTGGACTAGAGTGGCATTACAGTTTGAAATCCTTCCATTTTGTATGCTTCCACAATGAACTTGAAGTGTTCATCCCACGTAAGATACATCTTTTGCTCTGAACAAGACTTGTGCCACCTAACCCATTACTAGTTGATAGTTAACTACCCATTAATACCATCTAAGAACTACATTGAAAACCTTAGCTCCTTTAGTCCTGTTTCTGAATGTGGACTTACAGAAGGATGAAGTCTTGAAACTGTTTTTGTTCTCTTAGGAGCATCCTAATGTAGCATCCTCTGTACTTAATAACAGCTGTTTCAGCTGATCCTTGTATAATTATACTAAAACACAAGCTGTCAGTTTTGTGGCTAAGCAAGGCTGGGCACAGTTTTCCTATCAGCAAATGGGGTCCCAAGCTGTAGGATATATTTGAGTTTCTAAAATCCTATAGGAAGATGTTAATGGCAGGTGCTGCTCTGTCTCAGACTTGCCAAGTGGCCTAGAGTGTGGTGTTATCTGACCTTGGACACAAAGTTCTGAAATGCCTGTGTGGAGCAACTTGCTTGGCAGGGATGGAAATGCAGCTTCAGAACAAGACAGTAACTATGTAAGTTACTTCCTGGAAAATCAGGAGTGACTTGTCTTAGCCTTTCTGGGTGACTGAAGGGAATGACTTGTAGAACTGAATAGTACTTTGCTGGGCAGTAGACAAAACAATTAAGTGTTGTGCAGTATTATTACTATTCCCCTGCAGGGCTTTGGGGGTATTTTGGTGCAGATGACTGTAATTACAGAGAGTTGCGAGGTAGGGGCCCTGCGCTTTCTGATCATGCACGCAGTAAGTGTGCATTTTCCCAGTAAATCATTGTTGGCTAACACCAGCTTGCTCTCACAGATACTAAACTATTACCGTTGTTGCAACTTTCTCTTCCTACTTGACCTTGACTTGTGAAGCTTGCTTGGATAATTCCAAAACTGGGACTTGCTTTGCCTGACCAGGAGTAGCTAATGATTTTTCTGCCCAAAAGGAAACAGTCCTTAACCTATGAGCAAAGGAATAAGAGGTTTGGCAGACAAAGCTTGTCTTGAATCATCTGCCTCTGAAGAAGTTACTGTAAGAGACAAAGTAAGAATTATACCTGTAAAGTTTCCTTTAGTCCATGCATCTCCTTCTCTCATAGGAAGGGCTGTGGAGTAATGTGCAACTTCTGGGGCAGATCTGCAAAGCTGGCATGGTCACCTGTTTCCATAAACTAGTCTTGCCATTTTTTAAGGGTAATGTGGTATTACTGCCCTAGAACTCAATTTCTCAACCTAGTGTGCAGTATCAGCAGTAATGTGGACTACATATTAAGGGAGTGGCGGGGGGGAGACTATGCCATTTTATGGAATCTTCCTGCCCTGCAAGATCCCAGATGTACCATCATAGATGAAGGAAGGGGAAACAGCTGTATTTGATGCTGTTGCCTTTTCCATACATTAGTAATCTTAATTTGGAGAGACAAACAATGTCCACTTGTCATCTAGCAAGACGACAAATAGTCGCTGATTCTCTATACAACGTAATCATTGTTCTTTGTCTGCTTAACAGCTACATATTCATTGTTGGTGAGGGCTAATGTTGCTGGAAGCATTGAAGATGATGGATTTGTTTCAACATTTACTTGAAGAAATTTGGACTCAAGTAGCTTTGTTTGTGATCTGTTGGAACGCTAGTTTTATTACCAAAAAAAAAATCATGCCTGGGAACCAGCAAGCTGTAACAGAACCTTTGTAGAATGTTAATAGTCATGAAATGCCCATACTTGTTTAAGTGTAAGTTCTTTAGTAGGTCTTCTGGAGCTCTCACCTGAGGTGCAATTTGTCTTCAAACAAATTCCTACCAGAAGTAGGAATATGCTTTTCTGAACTCTGGGGGTGTACTGAAGGCTGGTGTTAGTGTACTAAGATTGTTTCTAAGCTGTGCAGGAGACAAGAGGTAACAGCCTTAATTTAAGATTATGTTGCTATTGCTTTGTAAAGTACTTAGGAAAGTCCCATTTACAAATACAGAACACTTTGTAATCATAGAATCATAGAATGTTCTAGGCTGGAAGGGACCTGTAGAGGTCATCAGGTCCAACCTCCCTACTCGAGTAGGGACATCTACCTAGGTCAGGTTGCTCAGAGCCCCATCAAGCCTGACCTTGAATGACTCCAGGGATGGGGCCTCCACCTCTCTGGGCAGCCCATTCCAGTGATAACAACATGCAATCTTTAAAAAACTAAACTAAACAAAAAAACACCAAGCAAAACTAAACAAACACAACAAACAAAACCCAGCCGTGTGTTAGTCTTATGTGGAGTATCTTGCCTTGTTTAGAAGGCAGTTGGGTTCAACACAGCATTTCTCTGTTAATTAGGGCTAGGAGAGCTTTCACCCATTCAAGATGTTCACTGCATATGATTGTTCACTCAAATTTTAAGTGACTTGAAAGTCTGATTTTGCAAACAGTAACTTTCCTAACTATGACTTATTTACAACCACGCTTACTCATCCCTATCTCTTCCTACCACTGTATATTTTCTTCTGAAAGAAGACTGGAAAGACAAAGTACTTGTCTGCTTTTGTAACTTAATCTAGCTTTTACTAGAGGGTTTTAGGGGGAAGAACTTCCAGCTGTATCTTGTCAGTGGTAATGGAGTTGCTACTCAGTTGCTTGTAGTATCCCTGAATACTGTCTGAACCTGAGGAGACCAGCCCTCTACCCATATCTTGTGGTTGACTCAGTGGTGAGCATACTATGGACTTGTTAATGTCTGAGAGCTAGGTTGGTGACTTTAGGCTACTGATTTCCAATGATTTGGTGTTTTTTAGGCTTATTGACTTGGTTCAAACATTGTAAATCAAGGATCACCAAAGCTTACTGGTTCAGGGAACAAATTCAGACTTCTGTTAGTGAGATCCTGCTAGGTCACGGCATAAATATGTAATATAGTGAGTGTGATTCCCTTCTGAGAGGAACGAAGGGCCCCATATGCTGACCAGACCAGCACCACAGGAAAGTCTGCTGCCTCCCTGGGGCCCAAGCTAGGGATATTACTCAAACTCTCCAGACTCGTACGGACATCAGACTATTATCCACTGCTGGCTATTCAGGCTGGTGGTGATGAAGCTCTGGTGAGGAGTTTAAAAAACAATTTAAAAGGACTTTAGGGCACTGGGGAGATCGCTTCATGGCTCAGGTGCACAGGTAGTGTTCTCCTCAATCCCTCTAGTAGCAGGAATGAATACTGAAAGAATGAGGAAAACCCATTTGATTAACA
>VZZY01023241.1:184526-211950 GCA_013400335.1 Eurystomus gularis | reverse complement strand
GGTTTATTTTGTGACCAGATTTTTACGGTATCATGCTCACACATCATGTTCACTTCTTCACTCAGCAGGTGCCCAGCTGGAGCAGAGGCTGGCAGGCTGAGCCCAGCCCTGCACTCTGACGTGGCTTCTGGGCAGCTGTTTGGAAGGTCTCTCAGGCTGTTCTTTATCTCATCAGGTGTATGTATACCCCCGTACTCTTTGCCTGCATGTAGCTGCCATCACCCTTTTGGCTGTGGTCAGTTATGCAGCTGTTGTTGATGGCAGCGAGTGTTGGTGGCCTTGTATGGTTTCAGAAGACTCTTGGTGAACTGAGATTTTCAGTCTGTGTGGTTTCAACAGAGCCATCCATCTCCAGAGCTTAGGAGTTCTTGGGAGACTTTCATACACTACCTTCCCAGTGTGTGCTTTCCTGCTTTTTTCTGATAATGCCTTCTCCATCCACATCCCTAGGTACCTGTACAGCCCATCCACACAAACTCTCTCAAAAGTGGCGTTTACAACACTTCCTCTGAAGTGGAGACAAATGGAAGACCCAGTAGTCTCTTTAAAAATTGAGAGACAGAATGAAAATACACGTTACATATGGTATGTGAAGACAGCAATTTCATGTAAGAAACCGATAGGATTTAGTGACTGTAAATGGCAAATTTTAATAGCAGTGGAGTTGCCATTTAAAAGAGCTGGATAATGTCCAAGTCACAACATTCAGATTGGGTTTATGCAGCTTCAGAGCCATTGTGTACACTTGTACCCACCTGCAGAAATGCAGAGAGGCTGAGTGCCTCTGGGATGTGGTCCCTAAAGGCCCAGATAGCACAGCACTGGTGGGTTTGAACGGTAAAACACATNCCTAAAGGCCCAGATAGCACAGCATACACTCTTCCCCAGGACTGGAGAGACTGGTGGGTTTGGACGGTAAAACACACACACTTTCCGGACCAAGATCATAGCTGCTTAGAACCGCGTTAATCCCTTCATGCTCCAAAACCAGCTTCAGATGGTCCAAGGAGTGTTTGCTACTGTGCTCACTCCCTTGCTGGGATCCATTCAGCTGCTGCCTTTGCAGGGCTTTCCTCCAGTGTGGTCCTGTCCACTGCCACAGGATGACAAACCTGGTCCTGAAGCAGTAAGGGGAGCTTCAGTGTTCAGACCGTCATGTGGCAGCTCTTGTGCTCTCAGGCTGCTGGCACGAAGGGGCTGGTTGTGGAGGTAAAATTAATTTCCTGTAGCACAGGCACTAGCTGGCCGTGGGACTTGATGGCCCCAGGACTGACAGGTTTTGGCACATCCTCTGATTAATCAGAGTGGATTTGTTCAAGTTAGTTTATTTTTGCAGGCGTCTGTAAGTAAGAAGCCAGAAATGCTGATTCCTCTTCTTTGCAGCTGTTAACAATGCTCTCCTGAGTTTTCTGATCAGGAATGCTTTTTCTTCCAGCATGGATGCTCTCCAAGTTACAGTTCTGATCCACTGTAACTGACAGCAGTTGCCTGAGAGTGCTACATTGCTCATCTATTGGGATAGAGTTGTGTGGTTAAAGCCGCACCGCTCCAAGATGCTGATTTTGCCAGTCTGATCCATGCCATACACTTACCAGCACCTTCCCATGCAGCACAGGGAAATGGAAGCCCTGGGGAAATCCAGATAACCTCCAAGGGCACCAGGAATCAGGTGTGAAATCATGTCACTGCTGTGTTCAGCTGGAGTGCAAAAGCCAAATAAATAGAAAGGTCAAAAGAATAATTCATGACAAAGGCAGCAGTTCTTTCTGGAGCATAGGTTTGCTCAGATGTTTCTCCAGCATAAGATCCTGGGGCTAGCAATGGAGTGAAGTTCATAAGCTCAGTTCACATGTTCAGCCCCCTCAAAGCACCAAATATGTAAGGCAAATACGAGGAGGTTAAGTGCTTGAGCCTTGCTGGCTGTCCCCAGACTGACACTGATCTGAGCGGTTAGACCTGGGTCTCTAAGGAGCTGAGACAAGCACACACACACTGTGGTGCTGCTTTTTGTTTGGCAGTAAATTTGAGCCCTCTTCAGCTGAATGAGACGCAGGAGCAGACCTCTAAAAACCTCAGGTTTCCTTCAAGCCTTGTTTAATACAGGAAGAGGTCAGAGAGACCCAAAGTGGTGTGAGTTCGCGGAAGGCAACGGTCTGAGAGGCCCAGGCAGCGTGTCCTGTGCGGTGCTGTGCAGCTGCTTCCCCAGGCAGCAGTGAGGAGGCAGGGGGGGAGGGTCGCAGGAGCAGTAGAGAAGAGGTCTCGGGCTGTCAGAGACTGATACTGAGACTTGAACAGAGGCTTGCAGCAAAGAGCTGTGAGGTTAGAAAACGAAAAACTCTGAGAAATGAGGCCTTGCTTGGTTCCTGCAACAATTCAGGTTTTTTGGCAGAGGCACAAACATGATCTCCTGTGTCCTGGTGTCTACCCCAAACTGATGGCAGTTTTTCCAGCATCGGGGTTTTACGTGCTCTCCTTCCTGAAATTCCTTGCTGTGCAAGTGAGCTGGTATTAGCATGCACAGGGGCTTGGTATGGAAGCGTGGGAGCAGTTTAACCATCTGCAGTTGTAGTATCTCCTGCTGTGGTATCACCAATAGTGCAGTGGGATGGTGAGATGATGGTTGGTCCACACAGGTAGAGCGGCAAGCGCAGCTCTGAAGGGGACTTACTCTCACTGCCTACCCTGAAGCCTCCAACTTTTGCTGCCTAACAAGAACGTGCAGCTCTAGATGGAGCCAAAGCGGCGATGGAGAGCTGCTGTTGGAAGCTTCTTTGCCTCAACAATTCATTGCCTATGTGGGGCACCCAGGCTGATCACGGTGATGAACACAACCTGGTGATGTTGCATCACAGAACTTTCATAAAACACTCTGTTTAAGACTGAGCCAATTCAGGGATGATTCATCTTGTTCCTGCAAACAGATGCTGGTTTGGGCACTTTTTGTGTGCCCTGTTGGAATTACACAATGGTGACATTTTTCTGGGTAAACAAGCCACTCCTTTTCTAGCTTCACTGTACAGAATAGGTGTTCTGATTCCTTAGGCACCCTACAGCCCTTCCTGGCAGCTCTTCCAATCTAATGCAATCTTTTTGGACTTGGGACACCACAACTAATCTAACTGGGACCTCATCGGGGCCCTATGGTGTTCATAGTTCAGAGATGCTGCTTCTTCCTGTGGGATCTATTCCACCCCATCCCCATGTCCCAGAGGGATAATTTTCACCCACCATTTATTTTGGCCCAGCTGTCATGTTTTATTTCCTTACAGCCAACCACTTCAGCGCTACATCGTGTTCTCCTGGCTTTCCTACCATAGACCTTACACAGCGATAGCTGCAATGTAGTCATTACTGCTCCTCAGGGGGTTTGGTTTCCCTGTGAAGTCCACTTTTACGTACTCTATCTTACATACCAGGATCCTTTATTGATAAAACACCTCAGTTGCTTTTGCCTCTTCTTTTCCAATTTGTCTCCTGTTGGAGTTTATTGGCTAGAAACCTGCCAGCTTTTGGGTTTGCCAGTGAAAAAATAAGCACCTCCCAATTCATATGCATTTAATTTGTGTAGGCTGCATGAGTTCTCATTACTTCTTCTCTTCAGTGTTCTTGGGTGAAAAACTGCTGTTAAATTGAAGAGTATTGCTGGTTTTTTAAATGCCTGGGAGAAAGGTGTTTGCCTTTTATTTACTAGCTTGGAAAACCACAGATTTTCCTAGCAGACTGGAATAGCAGTACTATAGGTATCTTCCAGCCTTTCCGCTGCTGGCTGATAGAAGACAGCATGAGCTTTATGGTCTTTTATGGAGGTTAGCAGCAGATTGTATCAAAAATGGGAGTCTGAGTGATCAGCTCTTCTTCTTTGGCTTCAGAAAGAGGAGTGAATAAATTGCACTTCAGATTTCTCTGAGTGGCTTCCATATGCCATAAACTTCCTTTACGTGAAAGACAGATCTCTTTGTAAGAAAGGATTATATTTCTGGTGCCACATCAAACATTTTCCAGAGTGAGTTTTAAATGGCAACATTAAAAAATAAAAATACCCAAAGAGGAAAGATGTAATTTCCTGCCAGCTAACTTAATGCAACTAATCACCTAGTGGAAGCTCATCATCTACACGAGGGAGAGATGGGCTAAAAACGTACTTCAGACATCTCTCCTAGGTGGGAAAGGGCCAAACTGATCATGTGAACTGAACACAGAAACACTGGACAGCTGAAGTTAGGCCAGATACATCTAACGAGTCTGACAAACAGCACTGTGCAGCTTTTGGGCATTGTCTAAACAGAGTGTTACAAACTACTCACCTTGACAACAGCACCTTAAAAAATGCCATCTCATCAGCTAGTGTTGACTTTGCTGTCATTCCACTCAGCCCACTCAGGGTTGCACCACCTGGGCGTGTGATCAGCTCCCAATATACCATCATGATGCACCTGGCACCCTCCTTCTGGGAAGGTCCCTGGTTCAAATCCCTTGCTGGGCTGCAGTGATGATAGTTCATATCAGCCCTGTGAAGGTTTTGGGATTTTGTCATTGGTTTCACTTCTCATCCTGGTAGCTTCCTGACAGAGTCATCTGCTTTGCACCTTTCTTGGCAAGTCTGAGGAAAGACCAGAGGGTAAATATGCTCTTGCAGACCAGTGGGTGTTTCAGGTTTCTTTTAATACGATGAGAAGCACTTCAGGTATGAGTTCACAGGTTTAACAGTTCAGAGTACTTCTGTACCAGTATTTCATCAGTGCTTTATTTTTCCACAGTATTGCTTATTCAGAGGGTTTGAGAACCGTCTGCAACACCCACTGTCCCAGCAGCTGAGGGCTGTGCTCGGTTACACGTACTGTGCTCAGGCCCATGTGCAGAGACCCTCATGGAAATGAGTCTGCCAGCTGGGCTAAAGAAAAGGAGAAGCAGAGAGGAGGGAACGTATGGGATGTGTACACTGCCAAGCTGACAATATGGATTTCCAAATCAACAACATTGTCTTCATTTGTGAGAAGCTCAGTGGAAGAATTGAAGCCAACAGGGTGTGATGGATGGAAAAGCAGTTGTTCAAACTAGATGTGCTTTTTCCTTTGCCTTGTTCACTGGACATGAGGAAAGGGAGCAGGCAGAGGAGGGAACTCAGAGAACGTGCTGTGCACCTGGAAGCTTGTCAGTTTTTCCCAGTTAGATCTAACCCAACTCATTCACCTCCATCTAGGATCTGCCATACAATTGGATGGAAGGAAGTGAAAAGGGATCTATCTGTGCATTACCAAGACTCTGCAAACCAGCCCTTGCCCATGTTGCTGCTCTCCACCCTCCTCTGTATTTCTCTTCTGTTCTCACCCGATCATTTCCAGGGTGTGTTGCTAGTTGCAGGCCCAGTGTCTTGTCCCCTACCAGACCTGTGCCATGGTACAGGTTCACCTTCTCCAACTGCAGTAATATTCTGGAGCACAAACATCCCCACTGCTTCAGGGAGTCACAGGTAAGGTGTGCGCTGCTGTCAGCAAGGTTTGGGTGAATTATCTGTAGTTATTCTGTCTCTTCTCAGCTTTGGGAACAGTCCAGCCAGAAGGAAACCATGAAGCGCTGGGAAAGAGAATGCAAGTGTTTAAAATTTGGCTGTTTGCTGCATGGGTTGTCTGCAACATTAACTGCTGAGGCTGTTGCCTTATGCCAGTGATGCTGGAGCTCTGCCTTCCTAGAGAGGTGTTTTCGTGGAAAGCTGCCTGAGAACCATGTACTTCAGCAGTGACCTGTCACAGAGGCAGGGGACACCATGAGCCATTACAGAGAGCAATGCGCTGGAGTAAGCCCAGAGCAGCTGGCTTACTGCTCTCTGGCTGTGTGTCTGGAGCAGTGTCACATCCTTGGCTTTGTGCAGAGCCATCCAAAGCTTTGAGCAATAGATAGCTGGTCTAGATACAATCTCTGGGACTGCTACTCCAGAGGTCGTGTGGCTGTGAGGCACAGTCATTCAAACAATTACCATTGCACAGAAATACCAGGAATTAAAGATTTTCCTTTAAACAGCCAGTGTAAAAGTACAGAGCCCACAAACCTCACCTCTTTTGTCTCCCTTAGCTAGCAAAGGTCTCACTCTGCAGGGGCCCATTTTACAGAGCACGTCTCAAATCCTTCATTTAACCTCAGCCCAAATCTGGGAGCCTGAAGGAAGGTAACAGGGGCAGACCAGGGCTCCTAAACCAGCGGTGGGGAATACTGAGCATTCCCCACTGAACCCTGTGGTTCAGGAAAAAACATGGATACTTCTTTAGTGGGCAATTTCAGTGGGCAAAGGTTCACACTGTCCAGGCTGGGGCAGTGTGGTTAGCAGTACTGACAATGCTGTATTTGGAACAAGGCTCGGTTAGTATGTCATTGCCATAAAAACAACCTGGAACTGAGACCGACTGAAACACTCAATGTAGATCAGTCCAAATACAACTGCACATGCCATCGGGAGCTTGAAATGCAGAGCGAATCTAGCCAACAGCTCAAAAGCTTTCTTTCAACATTTAAGACAAATTCTGGCTAGAACTTCCCATTCAGAGAGGAGTGAGGAGCTGAGCTGCCTCAAGATACACAACATATTGTTGTCATTTCAAAAAAAAAAAAAGAGGAAAAACAAATATTTAAAAGGAATTAAAGGATTACAATTGCTGTGGATGCAGGTGACTGTGGGAGCCATCAGTGAGGCTGTTGGAAAAGCCTTTCAGCAAAGCAGGGGGTCAGTGCAATCACTGCCCCTTTTCCATTGTCCCTCCTGCTTGGAGCCAGGAGCACTGCGGCCATGGAGCCAGTTTTCATCAGAAAGTGACCTTTCAAGAGGTCTCTGGGGTCCACAAATTTCATGCTTAACTGTCACTTCAGCATCTTTTTCACTTGCTTCTCGAATTGTTGTACCTAGACAAGCTGGACACGACATTGGTTGCATCCTGGTGGCAGATGAACCTGGCTAATGAAACGTGTTGCTATTGATTCCCACCCCCTCCTTGCTGAGGGCAATCACTTTGTCGTTGCTCTGCCAAGTACATTCAGCACTTTGACTTCTGCCTATCTCTGTGATTTTAGTCCATCAAGGAGCCTCATAGCAATTTTAATGTGGCAGCAAATTTACAGCCAGATCTGCAGTATTCTAGACAATATTTTTGCAGCTGAACAGACTTGAGAATCTTCTAGATTCATTCATTAAAAAAACCACATGTTATTGTACTGAACAAGTAGAATATTGGCTTTCAGGTCCCTTATACCAAAAGGTTGGGTCAGATCCGGGATTCTGAGGACACAGGCTGAACACTCACAGCCAGCAGCCCTGTTTGTTTCCTTGCTCATTTTCAAGCAAAAGAAAACCAGCAGGTGGAGCAAGGAGAGACTGGAAAGGCAAAGTAGGTTATGAAAAGTCGCTCTGTATATCACACTTTTATTGTCCATGTTTTCCTCTATGGGAGGCCAGTGGGACAACATGGTCTTGAAGGAAAACAGATGATAGAGTCATAGAATCATCTAGGTCGGAAAAGACCTCCAAGATCATCCAGTCCAATCATAACCCTACTCTACCATGTCCACTGCTAAACCATATCTGTGAGCACCACATCTCCACAGCTTTTACACACATCCAGGGATGGCGATTCAACTTCTTCCCTGGGCAGCCTGTTCCAGTGCCTGATAACCCTTTCAGTGAAAATATTTTCTGTAATGTCCACCCTAAACCTCCCCTGGCACAACTTGAGGCTGTTTCCTCTTGTCCTATCCCTTATTACTTGTGAGAAGAGACCAGCACCCACCTCTCTACAACCTCCTTTAAGGTAGTTGTAGAGAGAGAGGTCTCCCCTCAGCCTCCTTCAGACTAAACAACCTGAGGTCCTTCAGCTGCTCCTCATAAGACATGTTCTCCAGTCCCTTCACCAGCCTGGCAGTCCTTCTTTGGACCTGCTCTAGGACCTCAATGTCTTTTTTGTATTGAGGTGCGGAAAACTGAAGCCAATACTCGAGGTGTGGCCTCACCAGTGCCAAGCACAGGGGGATGATCACTTCCCTAGTCTTGCTGGACATCTGTGAGTTCAGCTTGGGTCTACCTTGACCACCTTCACCAAGAGCAGCGAGGGGGTACATCACCCAGCTCAGCACTGTTCCAGCTGAGGACGAGCTGCTGGTGAGAGCCAGAAAAGGAAAGCGGAGAAAAACAAAGCACTTGCTTCCTCAGACAGGCTCTTTCCAGCCACCTGGAAACCACCGGTCCTCTTTGGTCTGTGCGTGCAGGAGATGCTGCTGCTCGGCACCAAGCCTGTCCCCGCCTCTCTCCTGCCCTTGCACAATTCTTGCTACGGTGGAAGCACACACTGTTGTTTTGACAGTCTTAGCTCATTCCTGTTGCTCCCACCTTTGCTGCTGGTGTGATAAAGCAGTTGGTTGACGTGAGGGATGCTCCCTCTCCTTGCGTGGGCACACAGGAGTGTTAGTGTGTTTTAAGAAAACAAAGCTGATTTTTGACTGGCAGCTGCTGAGCTGTCCCATGCCTTTGTGTGCTGCGAGGACACAAGTGGTTGGGCACTGGGACAGGCTGCCCAGGGAAGCGGTGGAGGTGTCTAAAAAACAAGCAGAGGTGGCACTTTGGGACATGGTCTAGTGGTCATGGTAGTGTTGGGATGAAGGTTGCACTTGATGATCCTAGAGGTGTTTTCCAACCTAAATGATTCTATGGTTCTAAGGACTGCTACGGCAGAGTGTTTCTCACAGCCATTCCATTAGATTGATTTGTTTCCAAGGCAAGTGGGTGTTTTCAGGCACAAACCAGATGCAGAGAAGCCCTATGAGAGGCCCTGCTATGACCCAGACACTGAGAATGGATTTCCACTCCATCCCTGAGCAATGAATCCCCACCTTGTACCCCCTTCACCACTGGTGCACTGTTCCTGGACTAAACTTCCTCCAGACTTGGGGACCAGCTCCCACATCAAAGTTGCCAGTGGAGGAGTGAAAAAATGACCTGGGACCCCTACAGCCAACTGGGACCTGGGCCTCAGGAGGGTTTTGTGTGTTGGTCCTACAGAGCACTCAAGCAGCTCTTCCAGCTGCTGAGCTTTCCTGGAGCACAACATCCACCTGTAGACCTGTCTTTTCCCAGCATCAGCCTCTCACATGGATCCACCCCAGGGGCACCACAGTGGAGGTGTCTGAAGGTTTAGTCCTGTCTTTCCTCTTCTTCTTCACCATTAATGTGGAAAAAAGGCCCGTGGCGTTGTGTAGTGCTGCATAGTATAGGTGCCACAGAGACTTCCTATGGCATGGGCTATTACAGAGGGTGGAGGTGGCTGCAGAGTGGCAGAGCCTGTGGCCACTTGTGTGTCAAATCTTGCCAATTGTTTTGCACTGTAGAAGCTCAGTGTTGTTTTAAACCACTGAGGTACGAATTTAGATTCTGTAGTCCTTGGAAATAAAGGCAGCAGGAATACAGAATCCACTTTGTCATGCGCAGTTTTAGTTGCAGTGAACATAATTCTTGGTTTAGAGTCACTGAATTGCAGATTCATCCTGTGACAAGTTTTCTGTCTATCCCTGCTGTGGAACAGGAGGCAGCAGTGTTGTCCTTAGAGCAGGGTGCAGCCCTTGCTTGGGAAGCCAATGCTATGATGAAACCACCTGAGAGTCTGCATCAATATTTTCCAGCTAATCCTCAGAAGGGATGGGAGGGAGCGGACTAAATGACGACATACAAGACTTAAAGTCGGGTGAGTTGCAACCTCCTCCACAAAACATCAACCAGACTTGTGGACAGCTTGATCCTGGTCCAAGCCAATGCAGCAAATGCAACACCAGCCCTGAGAAGTGCAGACTTGTCACTTCCATCATTTGATGACCTGGGATAACATCCAGAATTACTTTCCTACCGCATGAATTCTGTGGCTGTTCATTCATATTGAAGAAGCACTGTTAGTTCCTGGGAGTTTCCCACAGAAGGTCAGTTTGAGGGGTGGTTGCTGGAAAGTGCCATGTTGCACCTGGGGTTTCAGCTGCAATTGCAGGGATTAAGCCCAGCATGAGGAACAGACAGCAATGTGTAATACCAGATTAAAGGAAAATGAAGGCACGGCTTACTCTGCACTTCCATGTTCACACTGGGTTGAAGTGTCGGAGGGGCTACAGGGCAGAAGCAGAGGGGACAGCTGACTGTATGTGGCAGGGACTGCTCATCTGTGAGCTGGAGGTGGGATGGGCACAGGCAGAATGGGAAGGGCCCACCTGCCTCTGTGCTGGTCTCGCCTGCACTGTGCAGGGGAGCAAGGGCTGTAATGTCCACCCACCCTCTGCTCCTCTATCAGCTCCGCAGTGGAGAGGACACTCCACACATGCAAAGAGAAGCCTGCAGGGAAGGGACTTCTCTTGCTGCAAAAAGGATTTCATTTTCTCAAGGGTGGTGAGACACTGGACCAGATCATCCAGAGAAGCTGTTCCCATCATTGGAAGTGTTTCAAGGCCAGGTTGGATGGTGCTTTTAGCAACCTGCTCTAGTGGAAGGTGTCCCTGCCACCTTGGTTGGACTAAGTGACCTTCAAAGGGTCCCTCCCAACACAAACCATTCTGTGAATCTATGATTCTTTCTGGAAAGAGCCACTGGGGAATGACATGCGCTTGCTAGCCAAATCTTACAACTGAAGTTAACCCAAATGGCCTGCAGATGTCATTCCCCCTCAGTGGGCACCATGGGGTCTGAGACAGCATTTTTACAGTTTTTATTACATAATGAATATAGTAATTTTTAGCACTAGTAGGGGTTGCACTAACACACTCCCTTTTGAAACAAGAAGAAGGGTCTGTTTTTCTTTCCCAGATGGTAAAGTAGAGAGCGGTGAAGCCACTTGCCCCAAATCAGCTGAGAGCAAATCTTCAGGCCCTGAGCCCAGCCCCACCATCCAAATTCCCTGGTTCCCTCTGCTTGGGAGCCAGTAATTAAAAACAAGTGTCATTTTCTGGGAGGCTGGAGACACAGGTGGAAGATTGTCATAGAAAAGGAAAGGCCACTAAACCGGAAGAGGGTGACTGAGTCATGGCCATTACTGGAAAATGAGAGCCCTGAGCACTGACAGCAGCTCTTGGTGCATCCAGCACGGAGCAGCCTGCACTTCATGGGGGGCCTGAGCTGGAGGAAGAAAGAAGAATGTGCAGACTACAGGGACAGAAAATGCTATCCCTGCACGGTGTCCCTGCATGGTGCCATCCCCTCCTCATCCACAGAGTTTCGGCCAAGGCGGCTCCTCGCAGCACAGCTTTCCCTCCCAGTGTGAAGCAGGAGGACGTGCACAGAGTGAAGGGTGTCTTGAGCCTTGCACAAAAAAGACATCACACTTGTATGGGTGGTGAGCATAGCCACTGTTACAGGAGATAAACTTCTGTCAGTGCCCAAGGACAGGCAGCAGGTAGGGCAGACATTCCTGGGCAGAGGGCAGAAATTCAGTCAAGGTGGGACAGTGGCAGCAGAAGGCCCTGGGCAATGCTCTGGGGAGCAGAGCTGGAGGGGAGATGGTGGCTGGCACTGAGAACTGTGGTCCTCAGACCTGCTGGTGACTCAGCCGGTGACCTTTGGTCCTGCCTCCCCAGGCCTGAACCTGGGGCCCTTCATGGTCATGCATGAAGACTTCATGATGCATAACTTGCCTTGCCATGGCTCTGTCACTGCTCCAGATGCTCAGCATGGCTGCTGGCTGCTCAGCCTTGTGACCAGCTCTCTGAGAGGAGTCACTCCCCAGTTGTTTTGTCCTGTGGGACCTGGCTCTTTGAAGTCCACACCCAGCCTGTCCTGTGGTGTGTGACTCAGCTGCCACCTGCCCCAGGGACCTGTCCCTCGTGCCCATCACAGGTTGCCTGAGCTGCCGACCACAGCCCCATGCTTTCCGCACCCCATGGCTGGGCAGTGGGTGCAGGGCCTGGGGTGCTCAGCAAGGCAGAGGTTTTCCTGCTGCCTCTCAAGAGGAGGCTGATGACCCTGAGGGCAAGCCCTTGCCGTTGTGCACTGATAAAGGGAATGTTGGGGGTTTCCAGCCACGTCGGGGGCTCCCCATCCCTGAGCTGTGAGCTCTGGGGAAGCAATGGGATGTTTCTGGCCAACATTTGAAAAAGCGTGTCCTCCCCATCACTGCCACACCACAGCATCCTTGCACCCAGACCTGCTGTGCCCTGCACCCCTGCCCTGCCCCGGCCAAACCCCCCACCCTGTGTCCTGCCTGGTGAAGGAGGAGATCACCGGGGTGAACCCTGTCCTGCTGGGGTGCACCATGTCCCTCTGGGATGGACTCTGTTCCACCGGGGTGCACCCACTGCCTGCCTCTACCCATGATGGCTATTCCTGTCCCTGCGAGGAGAAACCCTGGGGCACAGGAGGACTGGAGCTCCCACCGTCCCTGGGTGAGGGGATTGTTCCAGGCTGTGTTGGTGCCACCCAGGCACCTCTGCTCCCCATGTGCCAGGCACACCATGCTCGAGACTGCCGGTGTGGCTGCCACAATGACCATGGTAATTTGTGGGGGGCCAGGAGAGGGTGAGTGCAAGCTGGGCACTGTCCCCCCTAGCCCAGCACCCATGTATCCTTCTGCCCACATGCTGCTGGACTCTTCCCACCTGCTGCGAACAGGTTGGGGCTGTGCTGGGTGATCTGGCAGGGAGGATAGATGGACAGACTTGGGGCTCCTCAGCTCTGCTCCCTGCACTGCACCTCTTGCTTTGCTGCAGGTCACTGGTGGGTTCCATGGCTGTGGCAGGGACACACATCCAGGTGATGTGGCCATGAAGGCTCAGCCCAGTCTGCATGGGGTGTTTGGAGGAAGATCTGAGGAGATGCTGTCCCTCTCCCAAACCTGCCTCTCCGGCTCCTCACCACCCCAGCTCTACTCGCCCAGCCAGATTGTTCAGGCTGGCTCTCCCATTTTGGTACATAGGGTGATGCCTGGTGTTTTGGCTAGTGTCTGCCCTGGCTCAGTGGCCTGCACTCACAGCAGCAGGAGGCAGTGGGAAGATCTCATGGACATGGTCCTCACTACCACATGGCCCCCAGCACAGCCTAGCTCCCCTGAGCCAATGCCACCACAGTGGGTAGGTGTGGAGGGGATCCTGGCTTGGGCACTGACCTGCTCACTCACCTCCACTGCTGCCAGACCTCAGGGAAGCAAGGCATGTTTGTCAAATTAATTCATCTTTGTTCTGCTCCAGCTTTATTTCTTCAGATTTCTGATGGAAAGAGATGGTGATGAAAACCCCACCTTTGGCTTCCTGGTTATAGGGCGGCACAGGAGCAGAAGAGGAATTCCACTGACTTGAGAAGTATCTTCCTAAAGCTGGCACTGGCACCTCCGCCTACCCAGCTGCAATCACAGCCACCTCTTGCATCACCTCGCCAGTGGCCTTTAGTTGCAGAAGAGCAGGAAGTAAAAAGAGTTTTTTCGGTGGCCCAAGTTAAACACACAAATTATCCAACTGGGGCAAAATGGGGTTTGCAAGAGAAGCAGTTCTACAGAAGCCCTTCATTGAGGTGTGTGATGGTTCAGAGGTGAAGAGGTTTGTAGCCAGAAAAGCAGCAGCGCTCCTAAACACGCTCTTTCTGCTGCTGCCCTGATGTAATCTCTTTCATTTGGATTAGACCAGGGAAAGACCCTATTTAAGTAAAATTCTTGCCCATGGCCGGCCTGGGAAGGGATGCTGCGGAGCTCTGGGGGTATTGCAGGGACTTGGGGTTGTCAGTGCAGTGACAGGAGCCAGGGTGAAGGATGTGCAGCAGGGCAGAATCAAGCCCTATAACTTTGAGAAGCGGATGGTTCAAGGAGGAGGTGGCAGAGCTCTGGGCTCTGGTCCCTCTGCCTGCCTAGGTCACAGCTAGCAGGCAGGTGGGCAGCTCTGTACATGCCTACCAGCCCTGCCCGTGAAGCCCACAAAGTGCTGTTTCTCCTTGGTCTGTCTCCAACTCCATTTCCAGCAGCGGGTGGCCCCAATCCGAGGGGCAGGAGAAGGAAGGCTTTCAGGGACCATGGAACCTTGGCGTTAGTGATTGGTGGGACTGCAGCAGTTCCCCATCCCATTCCTCCTCCATGCTGTGGGTTCCCCTTGGCCACCAGCCAACAACCTGCCCTGGACAGCCGTGGGGCAATTCCCTGCACTGACTTGCGAACTCCAGCCTCCTCCTGGTCTCAACTATAATGATGGGGTGTCACGGTCCCGTGAAGGACAAGTGAAGATGGGAACACCTGACACTGTTTGGAAGAGCTTATCTGTACCATACCACGACACAGTTTTTATGAAAGAAGGTCTGAGGCATCAGGGAAGGTCTGGTCACAGATCTTGGAGGCGTGTTTGTGTTTCTGATGTTGCAAAACCAGCTTTCTTGGTGGCCGAAACCAGGCTGCTGCACTTGGAGGTCAAGAAGGGCTGATGTGGGTTGAGAGCAGAACTGCCAGGGGAACACCTTAGCTCATGAGAGCAACACCGTGGGCAGTGGTGCCTCTTCCCATGCCCTGCATGCGCTGAGCTGCCTGTGTCAGACATGCCTGGCAAAGTGTGTACTAAACCAAAAATTCATGAATAAAGTGCATCTGCAAGCACTAGCTGATGAAGCCAGCCTCATGCTCCAGGCGTGACTTTGTCCCCAAAAGAGACCCCGCTGCTGCAGGTGAGGCCGCCTCTTGGCAGCTCAGATCTGCTGCTGGCACCAGCAGAGGTAGGTGCCTGGCTGCCACAAGGCTCGTTCAGGCTGTGCTTAATGAGCTGCAAGGACTTCAAAGGATCTTGGACCTTTTTCAAGGAGACTTTCCTATATCATTTCAAAATGATAGCAAGGCTTGGCCCTATCAGACACATATTATGAGCTTCCTCTTGCTTTTATCTCGGTCCTCGTGTTTAGGGCAGGGGTTTTTTTAATCCCAGCAGCTGGTGACCAAAAATCACTGAATCTCAGAACTATGCAGAGCTGCTGGATCCACTTTGGTGCCCACTCAGATCTCTGTAGGTCTTCCAGTGTCTGGGGACCACCTGCATGGGCAATCCTCCCCTCCTTCTGCCCACTAGCATTCACCTCTGGTCCCCCTGGCCATGCCTGTCCTCCTTGACAACTTATGTGCCCAGATGGTTTGGTCACTGGCTCACACCTCAATGGGCCAGGAGATGGGGAAGCGTCATATTTGTCAGGCCAAGATGTTGGCAGGGTTCTGGCAGGCTACGGGAGGAAAAAGCCTCCCCCTGGACCTGGCTTCAAAGCCCCAACCTGAGCAAGCAGAGACCCCCTGGGGACAACTTGACTGCAGAGTGCCGAAGGCAGCAGAGCCTGCTCAGACTGATGGATGCTGCTGGGCTCAGGGTTGCCTGAACCTCCCTACCCTGAAAGCTTCTGCAGCAGGTTGCCATTTCATACTGTGCAGGGCAGAGGACAGGATTAGGCTTTTACAGGGCTGCAAAGTGCCAAAAAACTGGAAGGTTTCCCACTCTGCTGTAGATAGAGCTGAACGACCTGCCTCAGATGAAAGGAGCCCGCCTGCACCTTCCCTCTGGGTTAAACCAACAGCAAAGCCATTTCTGAGTTTTGGGCAATTTGGTGGCCAGGGGAGATGATTCCTGTGCAACCTGCTGTTGCACTCCAGTGGCAGCAGCAGAGCCTGGTTGATATCATTCCTAGCAGGATCACCCAGCACCCAGGCCTTCAAAAAGCAGATCCGCTATGGAAGTCTCTCACACAGGGCACATGTTCTCCTGGGACCTGGGTTGTACAGACCCCTGGCCTGCTGCCTCCCCTCCTCAGGCACGATGCTCACCTGGGGAACATCTGCAGGGATGATAATCTTGGTCACCCACTGAGTGCCCTGAGAGCCGTGGCAAAGCAACGTGGGGCTGTATCTAACTGCGGTATGACAGGAACCCACTCTGAGCACATCAGCTGGAGTGGACGTGGACCTTTAAAAAGCCTGTCTGTCTGCAAGTGACACTTCGCTATGCGCCGAGCTGGCCAGCGCTGCAGCTGCAGGCCAAGACTTTTTGTCTATATTTAGTGCATTTTTCAGATAACCCTCTCGCTCTATTTTTGGGCCCTGTGCTGACTTAGGGCCCCTTTTTGCTCTAGTGCTCAGCTGTGTCACAGGTTCAAAGCCTGTCCATGTCTGAGAGCCTCAGATACCCAAATGCTTGGAATGGGTTCGAGGAGAAGGCAGGCAAATGGGCTTTTTGGCTTCTTTACTAATATTCCTAAAAAATTGAGAAAATTATTTTTTTTAAGAATTTTGATGGAGCAGCTAAGCCTGGAAACCATGAAGGGCCCTTGCCACTTCTCCCTCCTTCCAACGAGACCTTCAAAGGGGCATAAACCTGGGCTTCATCTGTGAGAGAAGGGGAGAAGGTGCAGGGGCATCTTCTGCCTTGGATGGGTTTTGGATGTTTCATCTCCATGTGCATGATGGAGAGAGCAGGGAGGTCTGAGGGTGGTTTCAGTGATGGGGCCTTATAAGGCTGCTGTGACTGGGCTCGGTGAGAGCCATCCTTCCAGTGGGAGAGCTTGGCTGGCAGTACCAGGATGCCTGCCAAGACCCAATGGAAATGCCTGAGAGCAGAAACCTTCACTGTAGCCTGTGTTTTGCTCTTTTTAAGGTCAGCTCCTTGGAAAGTGCTATGCTTGAGTAGGCCACCAACTGAGGAGCAAATTGACAGGCACACGTGTCCCCAGCAGCACCGTGCTGGTGTGGCGGGCTCCTTGCCTGCTCTTGGGCCAGAGCAGTGGGATAGGCCAGAGCAGTCTGTTGACCTGAGTGCTGGGAGAGCTTCACTCCCTCAGGAACTTGCTATGCTCTCCTCATTATGTCAGAGATCTCCAAGGTTTCCAAAAGCAGCTCTGGCTCCTGAGGTCGTGGGGAGTGGACCCACCATGCTTTGACATGAGGTCAGTTACAGCCAGTGCAGCTCCTGCAAGTCAAACCACACCAGTCCCACCTCTGCCTGATCCAGGAGAGGTGAATGCTGCTGAGCCATGGATTGCTGTGTCTCCTACTGTGCTCTGCATTTGACCTGCAACCAGGACCCAGATGGTGTGACCCAGAGGCATGGGGTGACCAGGGATTGTGTGTATTTTAAAACTCCTATATGTGTCAAAGGTCTTGGGATAGTGCCCAAAGAGCAAAGGAAAAACTTTTTCCTTGTCCTCTCCTCCAATTTGGAGTCCCACCTCCAATGTCAGTGTGATCCTACCTCCTCTCCCAGCTCCCGGGGAGGGTGGCATGGTCCTTCAGCGGGTTGCCAAGGTACACACAGTGGGACTCTGCCTTGCATCAGTCGTCTGGGGGAGAATTTTCGAAATGCCACAGAGTCCTTGAGGGCTTTCACCGGGTCCTGCAGTGTTTATCACCACGCCAGCCTGTGCACAGTGAGACTGGCTGCACACAACCAAGGTCAGCCCAGGGCTCATTGAAAGGCAAAGCTGCTGTCTCTCCTCTGGCTTGGGGGTGACCTCAGTCCCAACCCGCAGCACGAACAAGCACTGGAAGAGCCCAGCTCACCCAGCAGGCAACTGTGGCAGGATCGCCCTCATGACCCCCATGCTGGGCTGGTGGAGGGTACCCTGCCAGCATGACCAGATGCTTGGCAGCACCTGGAGCAAATGTGGCCACTAACGCTGCCCACCCATGACTGCAGGCAAGTGGAGGTGGCTTGTCCTCAGGCTTTTGGGAGTCAGCTGCTCAGGATGCACAGCTGTGCGTGTAGAGGGACTCACTCCCAAACATGCAGAAGGCAGCACGGCTACCTGGTGGTGGTGGTTTGGTGGCCTGGGCATAGCCCAACTATGGGAGAGGAGAACCAGGGTCACTACCAGAGCCAGCACACAAGACAAGAACTCAGCCCTTTTGCTGGCCCTGAACGTTCTTTACTTGTCCCTATTCATCTGGGACCTACAGGCACCGCAGCCCAATGCCTATCAACTCAGTTCCTGTCAGGCACCAGATACGCAGTGGTGGGGTGGGAAGTTTCTTCACAGTAGCCCTCATGTGGCTGTGCGCCATGACGCTATTTCCCTCGGTCCCAAACACGTGGCCATGGCTCAAGTTCCCATGCACATGGCCATAGCTCTGCCCAAGGGACTAACCGGAATCTCTGAATGTCCCCAGGAGCGCAGGAACTGCAGCACGGACATTTACAGCTGGGTTCCCAACTCCTCTCTCAGACGTCCATCCCACGCTTGGCTGCCTGGAGCTGTAACCCCACATCTCACACGGCTTCTCACACAGCTGGGGCTGTGACGTGGCTCAGCCAGCCATGCTGCTGGTGTTGCCGCCAAGCAATGCTGCTGGCCCGGCTGAGAATAGCCCAGAGCTAATTTTAACCTCAGGGATGTTCTATTTTTCAGGTCACTGGGGTGGCTGGGGGGGAGGCCAGGGCCTGCGAGGGGCACAGGCGTCTGCACAGACGTGAAAACAGGGGAGGCACCTGGGTGTGATACCAGGGGATCTGTTCCTATCATCTCAGCACAAAACCAGACTGCGGATTAAGAGAAGACTTTAGTGTTCCCTTCCTCCCCTCAGTATAGCGAAACCTGCCCAGGGCAGGACATTTATAGCTGCCCTCCCTTATCGGGAGCTCTCTTAGGTTTCACTCCAGGTGACACCTGGGTGCATGCTCTGGTGCTGCTGTAGGCCACTGAGAGGGGGTTGCAGAGTCCTTCTGCCCTGCACAAGCTGCACAGCTTCTCAGGCCCTGTGGTCTGGAGCTGGCATTGTGCAAAGTGGGGGATGTAGCCATAGCGTGAGGCACCTGCAGCACCCACCTCATGCTTCTCAGAGCCACCCCATTTCTCTGTGAGCAGCAGGCAGGGGAGATCTCTTGGTATCATGCTGGTTCTCTTGGTATCTGTGCCATAAGACTCCAAAGACTTTGCTCAGTTTGCCGTAGCCTTTACTGCAGCCACAGGAGCTCAACAAAGAGGAAAGACCCTCTTTTAGAGAGATGCCACATGCAAATTGGTGAACTTGCTTAGAATCATAGAATCATTATGGTTGGAAATGACCTCCAGGATCACCAAGTCCAATCTTCATCCCAATATCTCCCTAACTACTAGACCATAGCCTCAAGTGCTACATCCACTCATTTTTTAAACACCTCCAGGGATGGAGACTCAACCACCTTCCTGGGAAGTCTGTTCCAGTGCCCAACCACTCTCTCAGTAAAGAATTTCTTCCTAATATCTAATCTAAACCTCCCCTGATGCAACTTGAGGCCTTTTCCCTTCATCCTATCATTACTAATTTGAGAGAAGAGACCAGCACCAGCCTCGCTACAACCTCCTTTTAGGTAGTTGTAGAGAGCAATAAGGTCTCCTCTCAGTCTCCTCTTCTCCAGACTAAAGAGCCCCAGTTCCCTCAGCTGCTCCTCATAAGGCATGCTTTCCAGACCTCTCACCAGCTTCGTTGCCCTTCTCTGGACCCACTCCAGCACCTCAATGTCCTTCTTGTACTGTGGTGCCCAAAACTGGACACAGTACTCAAGCTGCGGTCTCACAAGTGCCGAGTACAGGGGCACGATCACCTCCCTACTCCTGCTGGTCACACCATTTCTGATACAGGCCAGGATGCTGGTGGCCTTCTTGGCCTCCTGGGCACACTGCTGGCTCATGTTCAGCCGGCTGTCCAGTGGCACCCCCAGGTCCTTTTCCACCAGGCAGCTTCCCAGCCACTCTTCCCCAAGCCTGTATCGTTGCTGGGGGTTGTTGTGACGGAAGTGCATGACCTGGCACTTGGCTTTGTTAAACCTCATAAAATTGACCTCAGCCCATCACTCCAGCCTGTCCAAATCCCTCTGCAGAGCCTTCCTGCCCTCAAGCAGATTGACTAGCATTAATGCCTTGCTTCAGACTCTCCATCAGCTCCCTGGATCCCTCCTCTCCATTTTTCACACCTGGCTTTACAATCTTGTTTCAAGGAGGAGATAAAGAGCTGCTGAGCAAACGGCTCTCCAGGGAGAGATACTGAGCTGCAGTGCCAAATGGGCAGGGGGACCCTGGGAGGGAGCAGGAACCCTCCCAGCATGATGCACCAGCTCATGGGGAGCACTTGGGATAAACTGCAGGCAGTGAGTCCGTGTCCCCCAGGGAGAGCCAGGCCAGGGCTGGGGCTGCAGCAGCAAGGTCTCTTCTCACCTCAGGGCAGCTGCCTGGCTCCCTGCCTGGCTGCCCTCAAACACCCCAGGGACAAGGAATCAGGGGCTAAGGCACCATGGGGGGAGCTGCCCTCTCTTCTGGCTGGCATGTCGTAGTCTGAAGACACCATAAAAAGAGTGAAGGTGACTCACTACAAAGATAGCCATCAAGACAGCTGAGATGCTGCCTGGAATAGACCTTCCATGACTGTTATTTAAGGCTGAGGGTCACAATGAGTGCTGGATAAACCCGTCCTTGTCTCAGGGATCCTACTCCAGCACAAACTCCTTAGATTGTAGAAAACTCACTAATGAGGAAAGAGAAAACAGAGCAGGGTTGGGTGCTGGTGACCTGGCCATGGCAGCTGAGTGCAGTGTGGCCATCCTGAAGTTGCTCCCACCAGCCGCTGCCAGCACAAGGTCCTCAACCTCTTCCTGAGATGCTTTGGGGAGCCCTTTCTCTCCACATCAGGACAAAACCAAACTGCAGGACAGAAAACCTCTCCAGAGGTGCTGGGTTCACTTTTCCCCACTTTACTCGAATCTTCTGGGATGAGGATGCTGGTGATGAGTTTTTGACCATGCAGTTTGGATGGGAATATTGGTGTCCGGAGAAAAGCCCAAGGGAGCAGCTTTGTCTCTGTCTGCACCAGAACCAGAACATCTGCCTATGTCACTACGTCACTATGTCACTACTTCACCATGGTGGTGGCCAGCAGCAGTGTCCCCTGCAGACATTAGCTGCTCCGGAAGGTGTGGTGTGACCCTGTACAGGAACCAAAGGGAAGAGGAATGTCCGGATGACATCAGCAAAGTGCAGGAGAACTGGTCTGCCTGGGACATACCACTCTGACCACTCTCTGAAAAGCCTTAGCTGAGCAAGCAAGGCTGGGCACCCATGGAAGAGTGATTTTCTCCTCTATAATTTTCCCATCCCCTGAAATGGAAGACCCAGGTTTCATTTCACTTGCATATAATCGTCCTGGCTTGAATGTGAGTGTAGGAGATTCCTGCCTCTTGTCCTAGGGAGTGATTTAAAATAAATTGATACAAATACTGGGACCATGAGCAGATGACACTGATCCAGGAGAAAGGCCAGCATGCTGCCATGGGGTGGAGGCAGGCAAGGGTGCTGCTGCCATGCCATGTTGCCCATGGTCATTGCTGCTGTGTTCCTCAGCCCAGCTGGGCTCACATTGAAGTGTGGATTGATCCCGGGGCTCATCACTGTCTTCCAGCAGGACTGGCAGCCAAGACCTCATCTTGCACAAGAGAGATACGTGGCAGGAGTCAAAAGAGCCAGAAAGCCTCTCATGTGAGAGCTGACATCTTTCACCTAGCCTGGGCAGGCACAGGGTCCCAGCAGCATCCCAGCATGACCTGCCTTGACCCAGAGGGCTGCAGCACCTCTGGTGACAGAGGCATGGCCAGGCTTCCACTGGCTCGGGGTCAGCGTAGATAGGGTTTAACCCTGACATAGAGGCCCTGAGGCTGATTCAAATGTTCATCCTCCTTCTGGGACACATAGCTGAGCTCGAGGACTTGAAGGCAACCTGGGAGCACCGGCCACCTCATGACACCTATCTGGAGAAGGTCACTTCCAACCCAGGAGCAGCCAGAAAAGCCAGAGACGTGTGATCCAACCTCTGGAAAATCCAGCTGCCCTGATTTATAAAAGTAGAAAGCGTGTGCCATCGCTGAAGCCACTCGGGGATGTCAGAGGTCTGGGGGGACTCTGTAGTCCTGAGGCACCCAAGGACCTCCAGGGTCCTTGTCCAGACTAGTTGGAGTCAGTAGGACTGTAGGAAGAGCAAGCCTTGACCTGGGGCCCATTCTGCATCCCCGCACCACGATGTGCCCTCTGGGGTCCCACTCTGGTGCACATTCAACCTATGGAGCACACCCTCCTCTCTATGGAGAACATTGGAGAACACACCACCTCCTATGGAGCACACCATACCCCTATGTCTCCTGTCATGAGCCCTTTTGAGGACGAGGCTGGGGGGCCCTGGGCGGTAACTGCTGCTGCTAAAAGCCACAGATGCAGCTTGAGGGGAAGGATGAGCCTTGGTGGGATGTAAAGGCTGAGCTGATAAGGGAGGAGGAAGGACTGGCCATTCCCTGGGCTGCAGAAAGCTGTGGGGCAGCAGGGTGGGCAGGCTCCTTCTCCAGCTGAAGGTGAAAGTAAAGGTGAAAATGAAGGTGGAAGCTGGGTATCAGCCACATTTGAGGACACCCATCACCAAGATACCACTAAGGATGAGATGACCCGTGGCCAGTGGCTGGGCTCCCCACTCCCTTTTCCTGCAGCACGGGCAAGGAGAGGGCAAAGCTCCACCAGCTCTCCTTGCCGGCCAGAGCTGCCTGTTCCCACCGTTGGGCTCGGGCAGAGGTGCTGAGGCTGCTGGGGCTGGCAGGGGCAGGGGTGATGGGGCGCTGCCATGCCCAGTCCCATGCCAGACCCTTGCAGCACAGGCAGTGACCTGGCTGCCTGCACCCAGGCTGGGGAGGTTGCTCCACGCTGAGACACACACCCCAAAATCGCCCTGGGTCAAATTACTGGGCTCATCTCACCAGCTGCTATTTCCTTCTGTCCCAAAGCCAAACAAGAAGCTTGAAGAAAACAAGAACATGTCAGTCAAAGGGCGCACTGAGTCAGAGAGCTCCTGGGCCCGGGTCACGCGGGGCTGCTCATGGCAATGGACTCTCTGCAGCATCCCCGGGCTGGGAAGGACACTCCACCCCAGCCGGGTGCTGCTGTGGAAGGTGGCCAGCTTCTCCCCTGATGACTCCCCCAAAGTATCTGCCGCCCTGGGCAGCCTTCCCAACAGGACAGTGATGCCTGGCCGAAAGCCAATTTGCAACCCTGTTTTCAGAAGATGTTTTGGTGTCTCCTGGCAGAAAGCTGCTGGTGACCCAAATTCTAAATATAGAAGCAAGTCAATTTTTTTGTAATGAATGCAAAACATCTGTACCATGTTCATCTTTGGGAAACAGGTCTTTTTGTCAGAGAAGTGTAAATATAACACCCAGATTTCTTTCAAGTGAGGTCATCTTCTGGCTGTGGTCATTCTCAGAGTGCTCTCATGGTGATTTTCTCTAGGTAAACTCCTCCATGCTCCTTTACTGCTGGAAAGCCACACTCAGAGCCTCCGGCAAACCCCAGGCCTGGGGTTGCAGCTCTTCATGTGATGGACCGTCCCCATCTCAGGTGACTGGCCATTCCTCCAGAAGCAAAGCATGGCATGGAGCCTGCCTGCTGCCTGTTCCTTGGGCAGAGCAGCTGGGGGAGGCTGGCAAGCCAGGACCCTGTCTCTCCCTGGCACTCTACGGTGCTTTGTGAGCTGTGGGTACCTATTGGTGACACAAAGAGGTTTCTTGGGGCTGGTGGGCTGTGGTTGCCCCATAGGTGTGGTCAGCATTCATCCCCTCCACACCTTGTTCAGGCTGATGTCTCTTGTCCAGCCCTAGCAGCATAGAGCAGCTCCTGCCCGCTGCAGAGCACATTATCGTCCCTGCCACACAGGAATACGAGGTGTCCACAGGGGAGGATCTGTCTCCAGCCTTGAAACAATCACAGGTTCTCTGAGTGCCCAGCTCCTTGCAGAGCCTGAGGAGCCTCAGAGCTCTTCTCCAGCATGGGGTGGGCAGGGGCATGGTGGGCTGGGAGCAATGCTGGAAGCAGAGCATGGGAAAGAGGAGGCTTCAAAGCCCTCCGCTGGGAGCAGTGGGGTCCTGGCCACCGGGCAGCAAGTAACCAAAGGTTGGAACAACTCCAACTTAAGGACACAGTCCTGGCTCCTGCAGGAACTAGGTCAAACCCTTCCACTGTGTGCATGTCTAGCTGGACATGGTTGAGTCCCAACATCCCTTTGATGCCAGCAGAGAGAAGAGAAAAGGGAAGAGATACTGCTGCGGGGCCTGATGGCCCTGGGACAGAGCCCATCTGGGTCAGCCAGGTCTTGGGCATCTCTGGAGGAGCAGGGTGGTGGGAGAAACCATGATGAACCTTCCTCTGGCCACTAAACCCCAGCACAAATCCACAGAGATTTCTCAGGGGCTAGTAGTTTTAAGCAGTTTAAGTGAATTTTGAGAAAGGTGAGTAGAGGCAGAGCTGACACCCATGGGCACACCTCATGTCACCAGTGCCACTGCTCAAGGGGCCAGAGATGCTCACACGGAGAGCAATGAGGATTTTTAATGATGTAAAAAAGTGTATTGTTTTTATTTAGGACCTTTTGTAGGATCTTTTCTTAATCTAGGACATAGAAAACAGACTTCAGGCAGGAGCTCCCAGGCAAATCCATCCCAAGGGATTGGCAGCATGAAAACAGCAGCCTGAGGAGCTGAAGCATGGCAGACACACAGACACCAGAGACACGGGTTATTGGTGGCATGTCCAGTCTCCCTCACTGGGGCTGGATGGGTGTTTCTGGGCACATCTCCAGGTCCTGGAGTTGGCACTCCAAGGGCTTGCAGTGGAATGAGGGTGGCCAGGACAGGGTGTCCTTCTGGGGAAGGAGAAAGAGCAGCTTCTGCTCATTTCATTTCCCCATTCTCTGTCTTCTCATGCAGAGCATGGGTTTAAGGACTATCTCTGTACATTGCACACATCCTTCTTCATTAACTGCTCTTCCCAGCCCCAAGAGATGAGCACACAACTCACAACATGGCAGCAAGCCACATGGCTTGAACACATTGTGATCTACAGGCACCTGGGAACTTCAAGGACTTCAGCCTGCTGTTGACCCATACCCCCAGGACATGCAGGGCCACAGTTGTGACATGCTTCTTCATGGTGCTCAGCAGTTACCTGTGACCCTAGCATCACCAGGAGAAATGACTGGGACAGTGCTCCCTGGGCTTGGAGAAAGACTCATTCCAGAGATGCCAGGACCAGCCTCTACTCAGGATGCAGTGAGGTGACCCTGGGAACCTGCTGGGAAACCAGAGCAGACAGCTGAGGCTGGAGGAATACCCTGGGACACCCTTGCTCAATTCATCCTAAATGCTGAAGACATGTTCTTGGAGGGTTTTGCAAAGATCCAGTCATATTACTATTTCCTGATCTCTTATTTTTTTAGAAGTTTTGGGTAGTTGGACCCAGAATCCCTTTTATTTCCCAGGATTGGTAAATAATGAGAGCCCTGGTTGATTTGCATGCCATTTTTTGGGGTGAAATGAAGAACATGCACTGCATGCCAACCCTGCACCTTGCCAGGAGCTACCAGCACTGCTTCCCAAAACCTCTTGGGTGAAGCAGAAGCCAATGTGATCACCCTTCCATTTTCAACAGTCACCCAAATACACAGAGCACTGCTGGTCACACACCTGAGCAGCAGAGCCCAAGGCTTCTGCTGGTGTAGACTCATGTGGCTCCAGCTGACTCTCCATTACCCGAGGGCAGGTGATGCGCTGTCAGCTGCCTGCTCACCCTCTCCAGGCACAGCCCCTCGGGCCTTGCAGGTCAGCTCACTGCAGCGTGACTTTCCTCAGCGACCTGATGGCCAGGGCCATCTGGAAGCCAGAGCCAGGTCATCCCCTTTGTCAGGGTGGGTGTCCCTGCATCCCACCCCAGGATGCCATGGAGAAGTTACTCTGATTCTTTCCCTTACTCCATGTCAACAGACGCTGCTGGCCCCAGGGACTGAAGAAGGGGCCACCCCTATGCCTGCAGGCTCTCCCTGTGAGCCCTGTAGCACAATCAGAGGCAGCATGATGTGGACCCCAGCTCAAGGTTGTCCTTGTTTGAAGCACACAAGGGCTGGGCAACCACAGCTTCCTGACCGCTGTTCCCTGTGCTAGAGAGATTACAGTCATTTCCCACTGCCACATAGACATGGCTGTTAACCATTGTGTGAGCCCACCAACCGCTGTGCCCAGGGCCAGGCCCAGCAGTACCAGGAGCCTCTGCTGACTGCTCCAGGCAAGCTAGTGCAAAGCTCTCTCCGTTGCTTTATTGCATTTGCAGCAGCTTCCCCCAAGCAGGACATCCCTGTGGCTAAAAACCGCTTGGGAGCAGAGCCACCTCATGTGTTTTGCAATGAGAGACCAGGGCAGTGTGCAGCCAAGAGCAAAGCAGTTCCCATCCCAACGGGGAGAGAGGGTCATCCCACTAAACCAGCCCTTCTGGGGACATGTCAGTGCAAAACAACAATTTACCCCGGGGTACGTTTAACCCTAGCAAGATTTGTTCTGATGATTGACATCCACTCCTGTACTGCTGCTGGATTAAAGGTTGATTTCTCCACTCCTGCTGCAGCCTGTGAGAGCCACGTTGTCACCATTTTGTGCAAAACAAGGACTCAGAAAAGCGGCAAAATGAAACCCCACCAGCAGCATGAGATGGTCTTGAAGCAAGGACCAGAGTGGCGGTCAGGCTTGAGTTATGCCCTAACTTCCAGGTGTCCCCTGCAGATGCCTCCACACTACACCCAGCAGTGTAGTAGGGCCACCAGCTCTTGGTGGCCTTACTTCAAACTCCCGTTGCCGCAGGACATCCCAAACCAGTGCGTTTTCTGCTTAGAAACATTTCCAGTTCCACAGGCTTCTGCTTTCCTCCCAGCAAAGCGGGGTAAGAGCTCTGCCAGGTGGCAGCTCTCCTCCTGAAATGGTTTACACCCTTCTGCAGGGCCCTTCAGTTACAGAACGCTAAATGTTATTTAATTGGTGACTGCGGGTTGAATAAGATTCAATTAAACTCTGCCTCTTGTGAATTTGCGATGGGGAATTCTCACCTGCGATGCCAGATGAGTCCGAGCTGTACCACGCGTGACTCAGACACCTCAACTGCTCCACTAATGACTGTTTTAATAAACGCTCTGTCTTTACATGGACAATTTCCTGCCGTGTGACGAGCCTGGCACCGTGTCAGAGCAAACCTTGGTCCTGCGGTCAGCCCGTGGCGAGCCCGGGGCTGCAGCACTCCCGGGAGGTTCTCGGTCCTGTCCCGGGTCGCTCTGAGGCCGGGGCGAGCCCGAGGGCCCTCGGCCCCTCCCCTCCCTCCAGCCCCGCACCCGCGTTCCCCCAGTTTCTCTCCGGATGAGGCCCCGTCCGCGCAACAAGGTGCAGGGGGCCGGTGCGCGGCCGGGGCCGGGCCGCTCCACGGGGAGCCCCGGGCCTCTGGCCTCCCTACCCGGTGCCCTTAGCGAGGGCTCCGGCACATCTGCTCCCGGCTCCCTTCCCCCTCGGGAGCGCCGAGAGGGGCCGCAGGGTGAGGGACTTCCCTGCTTCAGCTCCTCCCGGACGTTTCACGCACTTCCCCCGTTCCCCCGAGCCCCGGCTCCGGCGCTCG
>VZZY01023241.1:109121-183433 GCA_013400335.1 Eurystomus gularis | reverse complement strand
ACCCCCCCCTGCACCGCCCCTGCTGCGCGTCCCCCGGCCAGCGGCGCTGTGTTAGAGGCTGTTTGGGGGAAAAAAGTGGCTTTTTGGAAACGGGAGCGTACATATGTGATGTGGAAAGAGGTAGAATTTAGGCTACGTCTTTGTTTGCTCTTTACCTGCCTTCCGACAAATACTTGATGCTTCGAGTACCCCTGTCTCCAGCTCTCGATTTACGGGGTAAATGCCAGCGGTTTTGGTGAGACTTGGGCGTGCGCTCAGGTGTTTTTCTCGAGTGATGCCCGGGAAGGAGCCGTGGGGCCACACGAGTGGGTGAAGGCCGGGGCCGTGGCATCCCGCTGTGCCACCGGTGCGGCACCGCGCGTGCCGGGATGCGGAGCCCAGGCGTACCTCGGGTACCACACGTCGCGCCGACGTTGGCTGTTGCTGCGCTAAGTGCACCTGCTTTGGGGCAGCTCAGACGTGTCTTAAGTCCTGAAAGGTCAACTCTCTTATGGACTTCGTGCCCCTTGCCTTGCGACCTCAGCAGCTTGGCAGAGCCTGGGTGGCCCTGGGCACGAAACCTACTCCCACCTGAGTGGCCTTGGCAGCTGAAAAGCTTGGACTCTGTGGAGTGTAACTGTGGGAACATTCAAAACAGCTTTATTGCTTTTGTATTTTTTTTATACATATACATATATCTATGCATCTGTGTCTTTTGTGTGCAGGGGAGCTACAGCCCTGCTTAGAGAGCATGAGCAAAGGCACTGGCACCCTGGGGTCCCAAGCTACCGGTTTAAAGTGCCTCTTTTGCGACCAGTGGCACCCACTGATGGCAGTGGCATCAGCAAGGGCTGAGCTGGGTGGGTGCCAAGTGCTGTTGCCAATTTGGCCAAGGCTTTGCTGGGCTAGGAGACCATCCCAGAAACAGGTGCTGGGCTCTGGTACAGGACTGTGCTGTACCTTCTTTCCCACCCAGCTTAGTCTGCAAAGTGCCAAGAACAATTTATTTTTCTCTAAAATAAATCTTTCCTCTCCTTTTATAATTTTTTTTTTCCTCCCAAAAAAAGACAAAAGCTTTTTGCTGCCACTCACTGTTACCATTAGGAACCCATTGCATCAAATTGGGGCTTATCTGGCTGAACACAAAAGGAAAAATATAATGGAAGTTGTTCCCCTTGAGAATAAACAGCTATCACCTGCTCGTAGCAAGGCTGGAAAAACCTGAGACGTGAACTCTTATCTAAGAGCTTTTTAATGGTAATTGTGCAGCGAGCCCTGCGCAGGCGAGTCTCGCCCCAGTGCACGTGTGGGCCCGGGTGGGATCGGGAGGAAAGTCCAACTCGCCAGCGAGTGTTCAGCCTCCCTCAGTTTATAGAGGGTGTAATGTTGGGGCCGCTCGCCTCTCCATGGCTATGTGTTCACCTAGCGCATCCCAGAGAGGAAACTCCTAAAATTTCATAGGACAGCTCATGGCAAATCTAAACATTTCCTGGTTACTCAGATCCTGTTGGCCACTGGCAGATTTTCCAGGGCTCTGTGCAATGACATCAAATTGCAAAAGGTCAGGTTTGTCCTTGGGGCAAGGACCTCTCTGCAGCAGTTACACAAGGGAGTCAATGCGAATGAGGACACCAGCTCCAGGAAAAACACCCCTGTTTCTGCAACCCTGAGTCCTCCTGCTTCCCGTGGGGACTCCTGTACCTGCTGAGCTCCGGGGCTGGCTGAGGAAAGCCCTTCCGGGTGCTGGCTCGGTCTACCATTAATAAGAAGAGTCTCGTGATAAAGAGTTTTCTGGGAGATTTTTCTAACTACTCTCTGCCTTCTGCCTCCTCCACTTCCTTGCTCTGCAGTGGGAGAGGCTCTGGCTGTGACCCAGCCTGAGGTTTGCTGGGGTCAGTCTGTCTGTGCGGGCAGCAGCCTCGGGGCCCAGCTCAGCCCATGTGCCGCTGCTTCCCCAGGGGAACCCCACAAATGAGGCTACTGGCAAAGCAAAGGGGTCAGTGACCAGACGCATTAGTCCAGCCCTGCCAAACTGCCCTGGGCAAGGCCCTGCCAAGCTCTGCTCCCTTCCTTGATGGGCACAGATAGAGGACAGCACAGGGATGTTTCACTGGTCATTTCTGGGGTGATGAGCAGCCCCCCCGCCCCGAGCTGCCCAGCTGCCAGACCCGCTTCTCCTTCGCTTTGTATTTCTGTGCCAGGGTTAGGATGTTGGTACATACGGCATGGTGAAAGCAGCCTGTGAAACACTTGCCTAATTTAGGTAAAATGTGTTGAAAATAACATTTCCCAAGTGGTTGGAGGAAGGCACCTGATTTATACCTCCAACGCCTGCTGTGATGACTGCGCGGGGTATTCTTAGCTCTGCCCAGGAAGGACCGCTTCTGCTGCCTGTCAGCAGCATCCCTCCTGCTGCTGAGTATTTATGGAAAGTTTCAAGGAGCCTATTGCCTTTTCCAAGGGGAGCTGCTGTTGTTCTTACAGCCTGTGACTTTCGGGAGCTGCCAGTCCTGCAAAGTTGCGGCTCCCACCCCGGCAAGCTCCTGGCGCATCCTGGGGCTTTGCTGCCCATCCTTTTGCCTATTCTTAGCTCCTGGGATTATTTGCAGTGACGGTGACTCAGAAAACTAATTATTGTGTCAAGGTTTCTGAAGGGGGGAGAGAAATAACTCAATGCGTTATGGCTTCCTTACTCCTACTTTTAATATTTAACACCCTCTGGCTAGTTTTAAAAGGCTGTTAGTCTTTCTGGAAGGATTCTGATAAACTTCATTCATTAAGAATCTCATCTGTCCCCAAGCCAGTGTCACTTGTGGGCTGTCCCTTCGTGCTGGCAGTGGTTGGGGATGGGGTTGGCATGCTGAGTAAAAAGGCCTGTGGAAGCCTGGGAAGGGTGGCAGCTGTCCCATAGTGGTGACTTCGGTGCTGGCAGGGGACGGGTGTGTGGTTTCTGGGGCAGCTCAGTCCCAAGGATGTGGTGCCATGGGTAACACCCTTGTGCCCCAGTGCTGGCCATACCTCTTCCACAGATGTGGGACATCTGGTAGATATGGGTGGGCTGGAAGAAGACACCAGAGCTCTGCCCAACCAGAGGGGCAAGAAGCCACCTCCTGGCCCAAACTGCTTCTGTAGGCACTGGCTCTGCCTGATGACAAGGCACTACTCGAGCAGCAGTGATTTAAATCCTCTAGCAGAGACACAGTTGAGTCCCCTCTACACCACAGCTCCTGTGAGGCTGCCAGCCCCAATTCTCCTGGTGTAAATGGGGCAAAGGTTTGCCACAGGACAAGTGGAGTCTTTCCAAAATCCTGGAGAAACTTTGGAGCTTCATCTGCCAATGGCTGTGGTCTGTCCTCGCCAGAGAAGGGCTTGATGGAAACTTCTGGGACTGAGGTGGCGTGTGGCCATCTCACCATGTGGGTGCTGTGGGTAGCAGCTGGCCAAGGAGCCTTTGTCTCATGAACGGCCGAGAAAATCACCTCCAGCCCTTCCATGATGGTGACACAGAGGAGCTGATGTTCTTGGTGGTTTGCAGGGAGGGTCTGGAGTGGCTCAAGGATGATGCACAAGTCACATTGGTCAGGAGTTCCTCCCTTCTAAGGTAGATGGGAGATCATAGACTCACAGAATGGTTTGGGTTGGTAGGGACTTTCAAACACCATCTAGTTTCAAGCCCCTGCTGTGAGCAGGGAAATCTTCCACTAGATCAGGTTGCTCAAAGCCCCATCCAGTGTGACCGTGAGCACTTCTAATGATGGGGCATCCACAGCTTCTCTGAGTAACCTGATCCACAGTCTTACCACCCTCATCATAAAACATTTCTTCCTTACCTCCAGTCTAACCTTGCCCCCTTTCAGTTTAAAACCATTGTCCCTTGTTCTGTCACTACAGGCCCTGGTAAAAACCATCTCATAGCCTCTTCTGGACCTGCTCCAACATATCCATGTCTGTCTTGCACTGGGGACTCCAGAGCTGGCCCCAGCACTGCAGGGGGGTCTCACCACAGTGGAGTAGAGGGGCAGAATCCCCTCCCTTGGCCTGCTGTCCATGCTGCTGGGGATGCAGCCCAGGACACAGTTGGCTTTTGGGGCTGCAAGAACATAATGCCAGCCCACATCCAGTTTGTCACCCACCAGTATCCCCAAGTCCTCCCCTGCAGGGATGCTCTTAACCCATCCAGCCCTCAGCCTGTGCTGGTACTGGGGACTGCCCCAACACAGGTTCAGGTCCTTGCACTTGCCCTTATTGAACTCCATGAGGTTCACATGAGCCCATTTCTCCAGCCTGCCAAGGTTCCATCCCTCTGGCCAAGCAGCTGCACCTCTCAGCTTGGTGTCATCTTCAAACTTGCTGAGGGTGCATCTCGGAGATAAAGAGCGTGACCCTGCCTCTTTACACCAGTGCTGCCAAGGGTTTCAGAGCAGATGGAATAAAGTGAGGGTGAGGATTAAAGCTCATCTGGACCTTGCTTGCCAGGATCTAGCTCCTGCTTCCACCTTGTGGGTTTGATCCTGGAAGCTTTGCCAGCTATGCTGGCAGGAGCTCCCCTGGCCGGGCTGCTCTGACTCTCGGGAAGCCTTTGCTCTCTTCCCACAAGGTCTGTCTGATCCCACTGGCTGTCCCTCTGCCCAGCTCCAGCTCCAGCCAGGATAGCAGCCAAGGCAGAGTCTGGCCAAGCAGTCCCAGCAGCCATTCTGCGAGGATCATGGCGCAGCACCCTGGCTTTGCCAGCTCTGTCCACGCTCCCACCAACCCATTGTTGCTCTCACATGTTTTACCAATGAACTGACCTCGCCCAAATCCTGTTTAGGATCACAGCGTCCCCAGGCAGCAGGAGCTGTGGGGCAAGGCAGGCTGCTTTATCCAAGGGGCGATCCTGCAAGCTCTGCCCTGCCCACATAGGCCACCCATGCACCACAGTGCTGTGTGGACCCCCTGACACCAGTGGGTGATTCAGGGCCACCCCACGCTCCCTGGCATGGAGAGGGGGGGGCCTCTCCATAATAATTTAATAATTCATAATTATAAATTATTCATAATTTACATTATTTATTATTAATAAAATGATTTAAAATTATTCATCTCAAATTTTGCTCTTGGGGGAGCTTTTAACTCTTTCTTGCTGCCCCCAGAGCTATTGCAGCTGCCCGTGAGCCCCCTCTGCCCGGCCTGTGAGCCCCCGGCCCTGCCTGCGAGCCCCCTTCCCTTTGCCCCGTTCACCCCAGTGCACCATGAGTTCAGGCTGGAGCAGGACGGCCCCTGGCAACCGGTTGTCAGGGGGAGGCTGCACATGGTGGGAGTGTGGCTATCCCAGGCCTTTAATTAGAGAGATAAGGAAAATGAAATTAAACCTGGGAGAGGGGGCAATTGAAACGGATAGTATCTGCGGTGTCCTGTGTCTTCAGGAAAATTATCTTCTGGTTAGGGTGGGCACCCCTGGAGCTCCTGACTTTCCTGTTGATGCACGCTCTGATTTTTGGGAACTGGTCTCCAAGCAGGCAGGTGCTGCGGCAATGAGTGCTCCTGGGAAGGGGGTAAAGGGGAGACCAGTTTTGGCACTGTCCAGTGAAAGCTATGACCAAGTTTTAATAAAATAGAAACCAAGAGGTTTCCTGCTCTCTGTTTTGACTGTGTAATTTATCATTTGGCTTGGAACTTGCTTGAGGATGAACTCCTTGCTGGGGGCTCTCCAAGCCAAGCCTCAGAGCAGAGGGGAGAGCTCTGGTGCTGTCCAGGCATGAGACTTGGCAGGGCACCCATGGTCCAGCAGCAAGCTCATTCTAGGCTGACTTTGCTGAGGCAACAGGGAAAGTCTCTGCCTGCCTCAGAGCTTGGCCTGTGGTAGCTGTTTGGGTACTTTTTCTGGGTGACCTTCCCCTTGCAGCTGGGCTGGGGCCACCAGCCTCCCCCCTGTCTCCCATGTTCCAGCTTTTGTCCCCAGCTCCCTGCTGTTGTGTGACACGCATGTCTAGGGAGAAAAAAAGACTGATATTTGCACGTGGGCCACTGGCCAATGCAGACCAAGAGCATTAACTGGGACTGTTGAGTCTGGAGCAAAGAAGCATGAGGTGAGACCTTATTGATCTCTACAACTACCTGAAAAGAGGTTGTAGAGAGGTGGGTGTTGGTCTCTTCTCCCAAGTAACTAGTGATAGGATGAGAGGAAGCGGCCTTAAGCTGTGCCACAGGAGGTTTGGATTAGATATTAGGAAACATTTATTTTCTGAAAGAGTGATTAAGTGTTGGAACAGCTGCCCAGGGAAGTGGGGGAGTCACCGTCCCTGGAGGTGTTCAAAAAAATGAGTAGATGTAGCACTTCAGGACGTGGTTTAGTGGTCAGGTAGTGTTGGGCTGATGGCTGGACTTCATAATCTCACAGGTCTTTTCCAACCTTAGTGATTCTATGATTGTATGATTTCCAGTGTCCTCCCCAGCGAGATGGGCTCGGGGTGCAGCACAGGGGACCCTGCTGGCCCAGCCATGTTCAGCCATGGTCTGTCACCCCGACAAGCTGCACAGTGATGCTGGGGTCAGCTTTGGCCCAGCACTTCTGCTGAGCTGGGAAAGCCGCAGGCAGAGCTGCCCCAGCTCAAAAAGCACATGAACCCCTTCCTGGCCTTCCACTGGTCCAGGGCTGTGGTGGCTTCAGTGGACTGAACCCGCCATCATGGGCTGCTGGCTGCTGTGCACCCCTCTCCCTCCTGCCTGGGGACCTGGGGAGGGGCAACCAGCACAATCAAGAGATGTCACCGGCAGGTACCTGGGGGCAATGGGGTTTCTGCCACGATTAGGTATTTAACACATTTGTTAAATAAAGAATATTAATATAACATTAAAAAACATTTACTAAATAAGCAAATGCTCCAGGCAGATACTGCATTTCAGACGGTAGGCAGGGAGAACAGGCGCATGATGAACCCATGGCTGTACCACAGCCTCTGGGGCTGTCCCAGGTGCCCTTGCCCAGCCTGGCCAAGGGATGATGGATGCACATGTGGGTCCCATGGGAGGGAAATCCCCACTGTGCTCAGCAAGGAGCACATGAGAGAGCCCCATGGGCCGGTGTCTGTTCCTTGCCCAGCTGGATAGCATCCCCTCTTCATGTTGTTTCCCTGACTTGCATTATTATGCTTTAATGCTGCAGGAAAGGGAGTGTCTGGGTCAGTTAATTGTGAGCACACTGGAAGATAACGGAAAGGCCTTGGCTTTGCTGTGATCGTGGTGGTGATGGAGGGCTGGGAGGAGAGACCTGCCTTAGCTGAGCCTGCGGCTCTTGCTGCCATTGGAGGAAACAATTCTATCATGTCTCAGTGCCCCAAACCCCTCTACCTGGTGCTTCCAGGGGAAGCCAGGAACCCTCTTAGGACACAGAGCAGGGAATTCTTGCAGAGCTCTGATTCATTATGGCAAAAGGCTCCGTGAGTCTCAGCCAAGTCCATTTTGAACACACCGTCCTAGGTGGGATCCAGCTTGTTTAGCTGCAGCTGTGCTCCCTGGATGAGTCTGGGTGCAGGGTGTGAGTGGAAGGGATGAACCACAGTGGTGGTGGGGCTGCCGTCCCAGGGGAACTGGGAAGCGCGTGGCACTGGACCCCTGAGTGTTGAGATCTAGAGCCAGACATGGCTGTAGCCATGATTTTTTTATCTTCTGACTTGTGGAGCAGATGCTGTACCTCCTGAGGCACCTAAAAGGCTCGGGAGTCCCACAAGGGATAAACACAACATGCCTGAGTCCCGGAACTGCACCAAGCACCCAGCCACCCTTCCCAGCAGCACTGAGGCTGGAGGGGCCACTTCCCTGGGAGGCAGTCTGAGCTAGAGCTTGAGCTGTTAGAGAACTGGCATGTGTATGGACCAAGGCTCAGACACATCGTGCCTCCCTGCACCCTTCCTATTCCATGTTGCCCAGAGCATATGTGGCTTCACCAGGGTCCAGAACCACTTGCGGGCTCTACACCACCTTGGTCAACAGAGGTTTGCCCTCTAAGTGCACCCACGGCAATGTGCCAAGCCAGGCAGCACACAGCTGTCCCCTTTCCCCATGTCTAGCTCTTGATGGCATTTTAATGCTGTTTAATGTCCCTGGACCAAAAAGCATTTTCTCTGCACAAGTAACCCTGCAGCTCGTAGCTGCCGTCTGTCTGTGCTTCTCCCAGAACTTTGCAGTCATTAATGAAATGAGTGGGTCCTGACCTCTTGTTGAGCTGCAGGAACGTGTTCCCCCAGAGGTAGAAGAGAGCTGAGTGTAGATGAAGCAGAGACTCACCCAGGGCTTGGATAACCCATCCTTGCCCTGCCCCCTGCAAGGTGGTCAGCACACTCACTATTGCTTGCTCCTGAGCTTTCTCCTGAGCACCTGGGGCCAAGACACAACCCATAGCTGAGTGCTTTGCCCTGTGGCTCCTTGTAAGGTTCTTGTAAAGAGGCACTGATGACACATGACAGTGTCATCTTTAGGGGCTGGAGGGTGGTAGTGAAACACAGCTGCATCAGAAGAGCATCCAATAGACTCGTAGAATTGTTTACAATTGTTTATGTTGGAAAAGATCATTGAGTCCAGCCATTAACCCAGCACTGCCAGGTCACCACTAAACCGTGTCTCTCAGCATCACATCTCCACGGCTTTGAAACCCCTCCAGGGATGGGGATTCAGCCACTGCCTCGGGCAGCCTGGGCCAGAAGAAATTACACAGATAGACAGACACGGTGAAGAAATTACACACACACACTTTAAATTTAAGAGAGAGCTTGAGCAAAATGCTAGCAAGGGCTTCCTGGGAACCAGCTCGAGGATGGTGGTGGTTTTAGGGACAGCCTGGTCCTCAAAGAGAACAGCAGCATCGCAGCCTTTGCCCTGCCAGCAAAGCCTGGTGCCACCAGCTATGCTTAATGCCCGTGCAGTGCCAGGGGAGGCAGATCCCAGCCTCACTTGGGGACAGTGTGTGGCTGTGCGCCTGCCAGCTCCAGTGGCTGTGTCTCCTGGGACACACCACCCGTGAGGAAGGGGACAGGATGCTTGGTGCAGGCAGGGGGCTGCAGGGCGTGGGCATCCTGCCCTTCACTGCTGCTTTCAGACATGGTGCATGATGACCTTGGAGATGCCAGCAGCTGGGACAGCCCCTGGCACAAATTGGTGCTGGAGCCACCTTTTCACCATCCCTTTTGGCCCATCTGAGCCCTGGGGATGCAAGAGGGCCATGCTGCCAGCCTGCCCAAATGCATTATTCCTTTTTTTCCCTTTTACAGGCCTTTGCACTGAAGCCAAGTGAAGAACCTCAGAATTGCACTACAAACCATTTAACTCAGCTACGATTTTGCTAGCAGCAAAGAATCTCCACCACCACTGAGACCTCGAGTGCTGTATTTTTTCCCTCCCTGCTCATTGCTCCCATCTCCGCGCCTGGAAGCCGGTGCTCATCGATAGCTCTAACTCACTGTCCATCCCTCTGGACCACTCCCCACAATGTTTCAGCGTTTCACCAGCCTCTTCTTCAGTGACAGCAACACAACAGAAGGCTTGGAGGAGCCCAAACCCTTTGTTGAGGAGGAGGAGGAGGAGGATGGCTGGCTCATAATTGATCTTGCAGGTGAGAAGAGCAAGGGGGACTGGTTTCCCATAGCCTCTGCTGCACCTTGTGTCTCTGGAGCTGGACAAACCCCTCGAGATGACAGCAGATGAGCTTCCACTGTGTGTGATAAGCTCTGTCCTTCATCCTTCCTCCCGTGGTCCCCCCACCCTGCCCATGGTGCCCAAGCCTGTGGTCACTGCAGCAGCTCCTGACCTGCTCCTGCTCCTTCTCTTTCCCTTTCCTCTCCCAAAGCTGGTTCCTGACATCCTGCCAGAATGGGAGCAGCAGCAGCAGCAGCATCCTCAGCTGGGGCTGCTGCTTGGGAGCTTCCAGGTGCCTCCGTGCCAGGATTGGGTCCTGGCACAGCCCCAGCCAGGGAGGTCACCTGGGGTTTTGGTGCTGCAGGCTCGGTGGGGTGGGGGATGCCAATCCATGGGGCTGTCTGCCTGTGAGCTGCGGCAGTGCTGCAGCCTCGGCTAAGCTGTGCCATGGGCAGTGCTTTCCCAGGAGGAGCTGGGCTTGGCTGCTCCCTGTGATGCTGAAAGCAAACTGGGAGCCTGCTCCCCTGGGGAAACCCATGTCCTCGGGTGCCAGGAGGGGTGTGGGGTTTTCCCCACACGAGTACAGGCAGTGGCAGTGCCTGCCTGTCCCAGCTGGCAGTGTGCTGCTGGAGATCTGGCCTTGTTTGGGTCATTTGAGTCCATCAGGGGAGCAAATCTCAACTCCAAATGGCTTTTCCCCCCAAATCACTCCCCGTGCCCATGCCAACAGCGCTCAGACAAGGAATATTTGGCACAAGGTCCCTTGAGGGCTCCCTGTTCCCAAGGATGGTGGCAACTATCCTGAGACTCATTTGATACCAACCATGCAGATCAACAAATTCCTTGTGTGCTGAGAGCTTCTCCAGCTCCATTAAGACCTTGCTGTTTCTATTGTAGGGTCGATGACTCAACCAATTGCAATGATAATTTTATGACCTTTTGCTTGCAAATCAAACAGTGAACTTAGACAAACAAGCCTGCCTGTGCAGGAGCTCCTTGATATTCATGGCCTGCTTTTGCAGCCTCTGGTTATTGGTGCCCCAGCCCAGGGGACCACAATGTATCCTGCAGGTTTAGGTGGAGGGTTTCCTCCTCCCTCTTGCAGGCATCTGTTCTCTGAGCAGATGCTCCCTGCTGGGCCCCCGTGCACTGAGCAGAGCTTGTTTTCATGATGCGGGTCATTTTTTAGGGTTTTTACCCCCATGCGCTGAGCTGGAGGAGGGGCCGGAGCATGGACAAGCCTGGGATGGGGAGCAGGGACAGCCCTGGGCCTGGTGAGAGCACTGTGGAGAGCTGGGGGAGGTGGATGGTTGGCGTGGGCATGGGCAGCTGTGGAGGATTCCCTGTCCTCTGGGTTCTCTGGTGACTGTCCTGGGGGGGTGGGGTCACACAGCAGTGACAGGGGGTGGGGCTGCTTGCAAGGAGGTCCCTGGAGCAATAGGTATGCAGCTGCCACATCTGGGCCAGCTGGCAACGGCTGCAGCCTGCCCAAAGCATTCCAGAAGGAGCCGGGAGTTTCCCCATGCAGAAACGCTGGGCTGTGCCCTGACCCCCGGGGTCTGAGACTGCTGCCAGCTCAGCGGGGACCCAGTGATGACTTTGGTACAAAAGGTTCCCATTTTTGTTCCAGTCAAGCAGCACCAAGTTCGTGCAGAGCTGGCTTTCAGCAGTGCATCTGCATGGGACCTGCCGCCCCACTGCTCGTCCCCACCAGCCCTGCCGCTGCATTTTCCTGGACCATTCCCAGGCCAGTGAGGGACCAATTTATTTCAGCCCTATTTGTGAGGCTGGAGTTATGCAAAGCACTTTAGAAACCAAGCCCGCTGGCTCCAGCCTCCATCCTTCACCTTCGAGCCATGGTGGCCGCCAGCCTCTCCCAGCCTGGCTCCCTCCCAGAGGCAAGGCGGCCTCAGGAGCCTCTGAGTTCATTCCGTCTCAGCCAGGTCTCTGACCTTGTGTTGCTAAATGGACCCAAATGAATCCGATTTCCCAGGAGTGCTTGAGATGCCCCTTTCACCCAGTCACCCAGCCTGGCTCTGCTCAGCACCCAGGGAGGGAGCAAAGAGCATTTCCTGGTGCATAGCAACATGGCTGCAAGTCACCCAAGGATTTGGGGATCCTGAAATGCTCCTTGTCACATTAAAACCCACCTTGGCAAAGGAGGGGGTCAGGGAGCCATGGATGGCTGGGGCAGGGTCTCCTCCCTGTGCCCATAGCCTTCCTGTCTGCTGCCGGACCGGGACCACTCCAGCTGGGGTCAATGGCTGTCTCCAGGCTGACAAATAACCTCCAGCCCAGCATGTCAACAACTATTAATAGCGTGATATCCACTGACCTGAAGAAAAACTCTCTCATGTTCGCAAGGCTAATTATGCAGTGCCCTAAGCTCTGGGCTGGGCATCGTCTGCGGGAGGATCTGGGGATGTGCTGGGTGGTGAATGCTGGCCCCATGCTTCATGCACTGCATTTCTCGACCAGAAGAACACACTCACCTCTGATTTCTCCTGCAGTGTCACCCGGCGGCAGGGTCACATTTGTCTATATGGATACTGCACTGCATCCTCCTCAAGACCAGTTCCCTCGAATCCCCCTGATGAGGCTGGGAACAGGTCTGGTTATCCCCATGAGCCCAACATTAGGCGCAGGCTCCCTTCCCATAACACAACCAGTAATGACGAGCAGGGACAGCCCAGGAAAACACCAGCTCAAGTGCTTTTGCTAGGTGGCGGTGAGGAGAGAAGGCGAGGAAGGCTGGGGTGTTGAGGGGTGGGAGGCAGCTCCTGGATCAACCACCCAAAACTCAGCCTCTAACGAACTGAAGCTGAAGGCACGGCGAACACCTTTGCTGAAGAATTTATTCCCCTGATTTCTTCCAGGAGTAAGGTGTGAACCGTTTTTTTCCTGTGTGTGTGCTTGGTTTCAATGTTTGTTTGTGAAGTGCCAGGTGGTGTTTGCAAGCACAGGCGTGCCGGGGTTCCTCCAGAGCAGCACGACACAGCTCAGGTGCTGTCAAAGCAGGCAAAAGCAGGGTTTCTTGCCAGCTGAATTTCTTCCTTCATTTTGAGAAGGAAAAAAAAAAATTGCCGCAGTAAACCCTGCTGGTTCCCCCCACTTTTTGGTTAAACTGCCTAACCAGAACCATTTCCATTGCTTGCTGGCTTAGCAAGGCCAGATGCCCAGCCCCGGTGTGGAGGGTGCAGGTCGGGGCACGGCATGGGGCACCGCCGGCATCTCCCTTGCCACGAGGTCCCGTCGACGCCGTACCTGTCTCTGGCGGTGGTGGTGGCAGTGGGGTGTCTCTTGCACTAACGATGCCCCTTTCTCTCCCCCCTCCCCTCCCCACTGTACATGGTATGTGTGTGTGTCCCCGCTGCGCCCCGCATGGCTCTGCACCCCCGCCACCCCCAGGCAGCCATACCCACCCCGGCACAGCCCAGCGAGTGGGTGCTGGTGGAACCGGGCGCTTGGCGCGATCCCGCCCGGCACCCCTCGCTCCGCCGCCTCTGCCGGCCGCTTCCCCAGCTCCAGCTGGTCCCTGCTTGATGGACGAGAGTTGGTTTGTCACCCCTCCCCCCTGTTTTACTGCAGAGGGGCCCGGCCCTGACGGCGTGGGGAGCAGCCCCATGGAGGACCTGCTCATCGAGCACCCCAGCATGTCCGTCTACGTCACCAGCACCCTCGAGGTGGATGGGGAGGGCCCTGAGGACGATGTTGCCGGGTGAGTACGGCTGGGGGGTGCCCAGCCCAGCACCCACTGGGGGATCTGGGTGGATGGTCAGTCTCAGCATCCCAAGTCACCATGTACACCCAGGACCATTTTGCCCACTCTGCCCATGGACAGAGTGGGGCTGTGAGGGACCTCAGTGACCCCCATGTCCCTCCTCAGGGAGCACCCTGCACACCTGGCAGGACACCCTGGATGCAGGGGTGGAAGGATAGCAGCCTCCGTGTCCTGAAATACTCTGCTAAGGGGATCTCAGCATGGTGCTGAGATGGCTGTGGGTGCAGGACCATGAGCTTGCTGCTGGGCTGTGGTGGGAGAGGGTTGTGTCCCCCTCTCCGCCCCAGTCTCCTGCCATGACCACCTGTGCAGATGCCACATGTCACCCCACCACCCGTCCAGGGGGTTTGCTAGGTTGGGCTTAAACATGAGGTTTTGCACAGGCATGGCACAAGCAAAGCAAACCCAACAGGACAAGGTGGCCTTTGGACACAGTGATCCTCCCAAAACCGCTAGCTCCCCCAGGCAGGAGGGTGCTGCAGGCCCCTCAGTCCCACTCCTGACTCCATATTGGCCCAGCACAGGGATGTGGGATGCCACCAGCCATGAATGCAGACATTTCTCTCTGCCCCAAAGTCCAGCTTAGCAGGGAAAGTTAAACAGAAATGCCCTAAATGGCCCCACTGCCCTGTCTTCCCCCAGAAGCTGTGGGTTGGAGCACCCCACCCAACCTTCCCTGGGGCCACAGCCTCACTGCGGCCCCAGGGACCTCTTGGAGTCCTGCCCTCTCCCCATGGCTGCCCTTTGCTGCCCTGGGGCACTGAGAAAGTCCCGGTTATGTGCACACTGAGCCCTGCCACTGTGGCCAAGTCCTGGGACCTCTGTGCCAAGAGGTCCCCACTGTCCTCCAGTCCCAGCCCTCCAGCATCTCTCCTGGGAGCTCCTCACTGGGATGGGGGAGGAGGAAGGGTTTGGGGTAAACCTTCACCCAAGCTAGGAGACACCATTCCTCCAGGACTTCTTGCTTTGCAAAGTCTCCCTGAGGGCCACAGCTTGATCCCAATAGCTTCAGAGGAACCTCAGTGCTGAAGGGTGCAGAAAGTGGGCCAAAGGGAGTGAGAAGTGAGCCAGGAGACCATTGGGGTCACAAGCGGGAAATGGGGCCAGGCTTGGCTTCCTCTGCTGGGTTCAAGGGACTTTGCCACTGTGGGGGATGGTGGGCACAGCCCCCTTCCTGGTAGTGTCTGGATTTATCCTGGGTGTCCTAGAGCCCACCTGCGCTGGAGCCTTTGCACCCCTCGGCAGGCTGCCAGGACAAGAGGGGGCCGGGTCCATCCTGGCGTGATGGGGAGTGGGTTGGAGACCCCCGGTCCCCTCCTCGCCAGCATGGGTGAGGGCCGTACGCCAGCAGCCACTGATGGCCCCTTTCTCCACAGGGAGGTGCCGGAGCCGCGGCCGGAGAGGCATGTGCCGCACCACAGCCGGTCCCTGGCAGTGAAGGCCGCCATCTTGGAGAAGGTGGGGCAGGTGCGGCGGGTGCAGCGGGCCCAGCAGCTGGCCGAGAAGCACCTGCTCAGCCAGAAGGCCCTGCAGCGGCAGAGCCGTGCCCGCCAGCGCCCGCTGCGCCGGGCCAAGCAGCATGCCGGGCCCTTCATCCACCAGCCCTGCCAGCGCCACTGCAACTACTGACCTCGCCGGGATGCCTGTGCCGCCAGCCCCCGCCCCAGCACCAGCCACCCCGGGGAGTGCCGGCCCCGACAAACTCCGGTGATGCCGGGCTGCGGTTTCACTCCATGCACCCCCAAACACCTGGCCCCTCACTCCTTGTCTTCCTCCCCCCCCGTCCTCCGCTGCTTCCTTCGCCCTTGATGCCGGCTGGGCCAGCAACCCTCGGCATCTCTGGCATGGAGGGCCACTACCCCTCCACGCCAGCCTTCACATGGGAAATCGCTCTTCCTGGTGAAATCACTCATTTCTGAAATCTAAGGCGAAGCCAGTTTGTCCTGATGAGCCTGTGACATCAGTGCCTTTCCTCATGACATCATGACTCCACGTACAGCCAGACTGGGATGTCACAAGCAGAGACACCAAGTGGAAGTGAAAAGAACAATGAATCAACAAGATTTGGGATTGTTTAGGAAAATCTAATTGATGACACTAAATTATGCTTCCCCCACCCCCCCCAAATCCAGCAGATACCACCCTCCCTCCTTGATTTCTTAATTACATTTTTACCATGATAAGACAAAACCCCCTCTGCTGGTCCCAAAAGGGCTTCTGTCCCAGAAGAGCTGGTGGAAACCCCTATGACAGGGTCAGGTGGGTGGCCCACGGTGTCTCATGTTTTTTTAAAGACAACCTTTTAAGCGATCTCAGGAAACAAAGCACCGTCCCAGCACCTCACTGGAGCCCTTGGCCACTGCACCAGGAGCACATGTCCAGCCCAGGGCCAGCAGTAGCATCACCATGACTAGTGGTCCCACCAAACTGCTGGCTGCCTTGTCCACATGAGCCCCCTCCTCCTGGAGCCACTCATCGGCCCAAGCCGCACCTATATACATACATATACGTGTGTGTGTATTCTCTATACCTACATGGAAAAGGCAGCGTTTAAGCAAAGGATCGTCATCTGCCTGGTCTTAATCCCTGGGAGGGGAGCGGAGGCAGGGACCTGCATGGCTTCCCTGAGGTGGCAGAAGTATGTTGAAGCTGGTAGTGAAGGTATGCTGAAGAGGAGGCCAGAGGGAAGAGGCTGAAGTAAGGGCAAAGACAAACCTGGGAACAGAGGCAAAGAGACAGGATGGGGCAGCCCTGGGCAGCGGGACCAGGTGAGAGGATTGCTGCATTGGAGGCGTAATGGGAATGCCTTCTTCCCCCACTAAAATTTGCTTTGTTTCCTGTGAAGGGCCAAAGTCCATTGTGGGCAATGCTGATTTTTAATGCAAATCCCTCCGCTCCCCATGACAGACTCATTCTGCCTTTTGAAGGAAACGGTCCAGATGTTTCACTGGCTCCAGCACCAGCTGAGATGGCTCCAAAACCCAGCAGAAATTTGCTGATCCCCCCCAGCTCCCTCCCTTTAAGGACTGGTTTTGTGCCCCAGGGTGGGCCGGGCCATCTCATCCTGCTTGTGGCCAGCACACAGCCTGGATTCTCACTCACTGAGACACGAAATACCCCCCAGCCTCCTCCCAAAAAATGCTGATTTCACAGGAGTTTCTTCCATTCTTACATCCCTTAATATCAGCTTGGGACCTAGGTTGAAGGAATCATGGTAAGCCCAACCTTAGTAATTTTTTAAAATGAGTTTAAAAATGAACCTTCTTATGAGCACCAGCCCCAGCTCTGCGCCCAGGAGCCTGGACTGCAGGGGAGCTGGCTGGTGATGCTCACCTGCAGTGTTTATCTTTTGCTTTGCTGACGCAGCGTTCCCAAAAGCACAGGAAGAATGAAAAACTGATTTCAAAGATCTCTTTTCAGCCTTTCCCTTTAAATTCTTCCAGGCCAGTTTCTTGTTTCAAGTCCTTCTGAGACCTGGTACCCTCATCACATGAGTGATGTGATACCTCCTGCCCCTGTGGCTGCAGCAGCCGGTGCCCGCAGGGGTGAGTGTGGTGCTGGCTCTGTGCCGGCAGAGACACCAGGCCCTGTTCTGCACCTGCCACACTGTTTTTTTCAGCCTTTGTGGTAAGTGCAGCAGCCCTGAGCTGATTTTTCATGGCCAGTGGTTTATCAGCAGAGCAGGAGTGGGCTGGGGAACCCAGGGTTACCCCCCAGTCCTCAGCATCATCCACTGCTCCTTGAGCCTTGCCGCAATCCTTGGCCCTCACCACCAAACCTATGACCACGTTGGAGATTGTCCTCTTTCATCTCTAGAGTCTTCTTGGCGAAGAAACTGATGACTCCTTGACTCGAGGGGAACATTTGCATCCTTTGGCTTCCTGGGCTTCATATTAAATGCCTTTTTTTTTCCCCCCAAAGTGATGCCTGGTATGAACTGGGAGCATGGCATTTGCAGGGATGCTGGCACAGGTGCTTGTGAAGACAAGCAGGGGCTGAGCGCAAGCTTTTGGGTATCTGATGAGGCGCTGCCTTCTCCATGCCGCTCCTTCCCGTGGGTGATATGCTCTGTGGCCGCTGGACAGCACTGTTAGAGGAAGCATTTCCTCTCCAGCCCAAATGAACATCAGGAAGTGGACAAGCCAAGCAACATCCTGCCTCCCAGCCGTTCTCCACTGCAAATTCTCCTCCTGTGCATCTGAGATGCTTCCAGTCACTCCAGAGTGACCCTGAAGTCTGAGGCTGGCTTCAACACTATCACTCCCTCTGCAGCTCCCCAGGGAAGATGGGCTAGGAGGAAGCAGGGCCAGCACACCAGGGCAGATCCTGCCGTGTCTCATCTGCCAGGCCTTCCTGTGCCTGCCAGTCTGCTTGCAAATGGTACCCCAGCAGGAGAAACCCCTCACCAACTCCCCTGTGTCCTGGTCGTTTGTTGTGAGCCAGAAGCCCTCGGCCATGCTCCTGGGAGGCTCAGCGCAGTTGTGGCTTCCATCGGCCAGCACCCAGCACCTATTTCAAACAGCTGATGCTGTTTTTCCGTCCTGATTTTCGAAAGCAAATACAAACTGTTTTCCTTTCTTCTTTCCATGCCAGTCTGAGACATCTTTAATCATGCTGTGCCCAGCTGGCACAGGATGTGAAGCAGAACTATTATCTCACTTTATATCAAGGGTATGTTTATAAAGGATTAATAAATTATTAATAATGTTTTCATGAAGAGGTTGATCCAGAGTCCCAGCATCCCACAGATCAATGGAGCGTGCTTACCACAGCATACACGGGCTCCTGTGACCCCCTCCTCTGTTGTTTGCACACTTGCTCATGTATTAACATCTAATAATCACTTATTAACCCTCTGCAGAGCAACCGTCAACCCACCTGTGTGACCAACCCCTTACACTGTGGCAAAGGTGTGTTCAAGCTGCGCTTTGCAGAAGCCCTGGAATGCTCCTCTCCTGCCCAGCCATGAGCACAAGGCCTGACCTGATACCAAATCTCCTGCCCAGTGTTGCCAGAGCAAGAAAACCCCTTTACACTGAGGTTATGAGTCTCCTTGAATCTTAAAACAAATGAAAGGTGCTTAAAAACTGAGAACTTCGTCTGTGTGTGCACATGTGTGCACGTGTAGATATTTCACAACATGGCATGGGTGTTTGGTAGGTTGTTTTGGGGTGTGGGTTTTAGTTTTTTAGGGGTTTGTTGGTTGTTTTTTTTTTGCACCTAGTATTTTCAATGTGTGAATAGCCGTGCAATGCTCCTGAGGGGAAGTTGAAGCAAACATGGCTCTGGCTGGCAGAGAGGACCCTGGGCTGGTGTCCTGCTTGAGCGGCCAGGATGAGTCTTGCTTTCTTTTCTTTACTTGCATAGAGGGAAACTACAGCATGGACTCAGGGACAAACAAATATTCTGGGGTCTTTACAAATGTGTTTTTCCTGGGCTGCTCTGTTCAGATGTGGGGTTTGTTTCTGTCTGTGAGGTCTTTGGCTGCTCAGACCTGAAGGATGCTGCAGGGGTGTGGCCAGAGCCTTTGGCAGCACTTGTTGGTGAGAGGCTGCACAGGCTGCAGCGCGTTGGAAGAGCTGCAGGGTTTGATGCCCTGACATAGCACCTGCATGGAAAAGGAGCGGTGGTCGCTCATCCCTGAGCAGCAGTCCTTCTTCTTTTGCCCATGTCCCTAAAATTCACCTTACAGCTGCTAGAACCTGGCTGGTCTCTCCTTGGGCTTGCTTGTGAACAACCAGGTACGGATTTTAAGCAATGAGCCTGCAGGATTGGGGAAGTGAAGTGGAGCTGTGCTTTCTGCACTGGCCTCGGCTAGCCTGGCTCCCACCGTGTCCCTGGGATCAGAAGGCAGCTGGGATGGGGAAGCTGTTGCAGCAATCATGGAGAAATGCTGATGCAGGTGACAGGCAGATTTGTGGAAGGAAACTTTTTTATTTCTTGCAATGAAAGCATTAAAAAAAAAAGGAAAAATTCCCTGGTGGAGAGACCTGGACAAGTGTCTGGTCAGTGAACGCCAGCTCTGCGTGGGCAGTGTGGCAGTGCTGCAGCCATGGCTTGGATGGGTGAGCTGGCCAGCCGAGCTTCCCAGCAGCAGCTTTCCAGCCCCGTGCTGATATCCCAGCAAGGAGCAGGCATGGATGGGCCAGCCTAGGGGCATCGGGACACATGGCAGCACTGCCTGGAGCTTCTGGTGGGATCTTCTTCATCCCTGTGGTGGGATCTTCTCCAAGCAAGGCACTAGAGATTTGCATCTTCATTGGCTGGCAGAGCAGCCTGGCTCCATACCAGTGTGATGGATGAACCTCCGCAGCGAGGGGTGAGGCTGCCCCAGACATCAAGACCAGACCAGGAGAGGCAGCCCTCCTGGAGAAGTGCCACCTCTTGAGATGAAAACCAGATTGTGCCAGGACATGTCTAAACCCTTGCATGACCCACCTTCCCACGTGGCTCTGCTCACCGCACCGTGCAAAGGCAGGCTGGTGGCCAAGGCACAGGCGTGGCACACCAGGACACCTCGTCAGCGGCTACATCAGCTGCAGCAAAGTCCTTCCACCGAATTTAGGCTCTCTCCTGCACTGCAAGGCTGGAAGGAGCTGCCAGGGAAGTTGGGGCAAAAGTCTGATGCGCTGAAATTTGCACACACAAGTACACTTTCCAAAAACCTCTGTTGTAAAAGCTCAGTCTGGAAGGAAAATGATTCTTTCCATGGGAGTCAGCGTTTCTTTTTCATCATGGATAACGTAAATGCATGGCTAATCCCAAAGATCTCTGCTGTGGGAATATTCACTCTTCCTTCAGGCATGTTTCTAGTTAGTAAATAATTTTACATTTACATCTTGCTGATACCTTTTCCTCTTCCATCCAGCCCCACGGGGGAGAAAAACCCACTAGATGTCGTGTCATACCAGTCAGAACAGAAAACAAAAGAGATGAAAAAATACTCCAGTGAGGTTCTGGACTTGAATCGCACACACAGCTTTGCAATCGCTCCTGTGGAGGATAAATGTCAGTTCCAGTGCCCTGCATAAAGTGGAAATTACATTTCAGGTGAATTTATTGAAAAACAACTGAGTCCCCAAAGATTAAACGATCTATAATCAGAAAACAGCCAGTAAAAAAGTGACAGACGCCTCAAGTCAAGAAAAATGGTTCTTGGCATCTGCCTGTTGCTGCCTTGCGAGAGGCAACGCTGAGCCCCGCTCCCCTGAGCCGGGAGGAGGTGCTGGCAGTCCCGGAGTCTTCCAGGTTTAAAACAAGAGGCCACTCATGTCCAGCTGGTGCCATAGTGACTCTCCAGCCACCAGGGATTGTCAGCAGCCACTGTGTCCACAGGTGACACAGACGTGCCTCCAGTTTGCTGCACCTCCTTTGGTCTGCAAAGCTGCTGGTGGTGGGAGGGACATGCCAGCACCTCCTCAGTCCTCAGAGCTTCTCCCAAGTTCTTCTCCACCACAGGACTGTGTCTGGTGACTTCCTCAGCACAGCTGCTCACAGGGACCAGAGCCCAAGGACAGACACCCCTGACACTCGAAGCCTCTCCATCACAGGGGACTCTCACTGTCAGACCAGCTGGGGACACTAAAGAGCCTTAAATGGGGTTGATTGCCTCAGGTCTTGTCTTCTTCAAGGTGGAGCGTTCCATCTCTGCCCATTTATCTCAGATCTGCTCAATATGATGTCAAAGTCATGACTGATTTCCCAGTGTCCTCAAGGACTCAGTCCTTATCCCATTAACATGATCAGAGTGGCTATCATGGGTCGCATGAATATGGCTGCAGAAGCTAGATGAAGCGATGGGAGAGGCTCTGCGTGGTTGGCAAGTCCCTCTTTCAGCAAGAGGTGTCCTCAAACCCATTGGAGATGCTGCCTTCTCCTCCGCTCGACTCCAGGATACCAGTGGCAGGAGCACTCATCAGCCACAGGCTCTGATGTTCCAGACACAGCTTGGGCAGGAGGTTTCCCCGTGGCCTCCTGTTTCATGCTGTTGATCGATGCATCATCAAGCAGCCTTTCTTTTTGCCCTTGGAAGAGATCTGTGTCACTCACTAAACCCACAACTCTTTCCTTAAAAGGATGAGGATGAGGAAGATGAGCAGCTCCATTTAATAATGAAGTTGGCTCTTCTATGTAGTCCTTTTTAAAATAGGTTTTGATGGCGAGGTGACACGCAGGTGTCTCCCCCTTGCCCTCACTCTCAGCTAACACCTCCTGGGCTGCTTGGGGGGGGGGGTTGCTTTTCCAGCCCCATACCCAGAGCAACTGCAAAGCTCTCTTAGAGGGATGCTACCATGTGCCCTGGGGCTCTGCTACAGCTAATCACGAAAATCCCTCTGCCTTCCACTCTGAGCGTATCTTATCACCTGCATGGTGGAGACTTTTAAGAAAATTTTATCACCTGTGAGGGAAGATTTTGTTCCTTGCAAATGGACGGGGAAACCAGCACAGTAATTTATGAGTGTAGCTCAAACATGGCTTGCACAGGGGAGCCCAAAGTTTCTCCACTCCTTCACATTCACCCGCGGTTCCACGTTGGGAGCAGCTATGCCCATGTCTCACTGAAATACTTTCCTCAGCTTTGTATCAACACAATTATGCTTCAGGAAATCTAGGGACGAGGGAACAGCACAAGGCATAACAGTAAAGTAGTAATATTTTCTCTTGTATCATAAATATATCTGTACAGAGCCACCGGGCACTACAGTATTTTATTTGTATGTACCAACCCCAGGTATTCTGTTTCTAAAACTCATCCACGCGCATTATCTGTCTCCTTGCTGGACTGACTGTACATGTGCCTTTCACCCTTTTTCATGGTTTGTCATCTTTTTTTAACACAACTGCAGAACTTGAATAAATCAGCGAACTGTAGTTAAAAGTCCTATGCAAGAGATGACTGGGGAGTCAGTTTTTGGTATTTCTGTGTTTCTATGTTGTTTTAAAAGCAGACGCTGGGATTTTCAGAGAAGCCTAACAGAATTAATGCCCTAAAAAGCATTTAGCTTTTTGGTTTTTTTCAGCTAAAAAGCATTTAGCATCTCGGATGCTAAATCTCTTAGGTGGCTTTGAAAAGCTGAGCCTAAACCCCAGCTCCTCACCGGTTTGTGCACAGAGAGCGAGCAGTAGCAGCAGCAGGAGCGCCAGCGCTTCGCCAGCACGGCCAGCACACGCAACAGCTGCTGTTTCCTTTCAGGAGAAAGGAGAAGAAAGTGCCGTTTGGTCAGAAAAGGTTGCCTTAAGCCTTCCCTAAAATGTGTTGGAGAATGTTATCGTCCCCGGCCGCCAGCCCTGCGCCCAGCACCACCCCAGGGCACAGCAGCCCCGTGGCTGAGCTGGGGGGTGTTGCAGAGGACCCACCACCCAGGAGATGCCCACGCAGCGCTTCTGCATCAGCCGTGCTCCGCTCAATGCCTTACAACAGTGGGACAACTCCCACCGCAGGATTTTGAGGAGAGGGAAAAAAAAAAAGCCCCACATTTTTCTACATCACCTGTGCTGTAGGACTGAAACCTCATCTGAAACTCAAAGCTAACAAAATACGTCCTTTTTGTGTGTTATGTGTTAAATCAGTGTAAGCAAGGTTAGTAGAGAAAGGATGTCGACTTCTCGTAGGACATTGTTTAAACATTTGCCATGTGTCAACAGACTGAAGGATACGACTGCCTGGAATACGTTTCGTGGTGTGCCTGTGTGTATGTAACCTGGTTTTGGTTGTTAGGTTGTAATGCTGTCTTTTGACTGAAAAAAAAAATCTAATATAAAGAAAAAACCACAAGAAATAATAATAAAAATATTTAAACTCTATTTTTTGCGTATTCCTCTGAAGCCTGCAAGTAAACCTGTTTGCAAAAAGCTTTGGTTTTTAAAATAGTTGCAGCATTGACTTTTGAAAACCTATTGGAGACAAGTCAATAGCAAAAAGTCCCCTTTGAAGCCAGTGATGCACAGGGGAGGGGATGGCGCAGGCTGAGTCATTTGAGGGGATTTGTTTTCCTTCCCCATTATGAACCCCTAAAACTCAGATGATTGCGAGGGCTGAAGCAGAGGCAGGTTGTCCTGAGTCCCACATGAGCTGAGCTCCACAGCATCAGCTATTTCTCCAAGCACACACACACCAGCCTGATAGGTTCTTACCACTCACCTTGTAACTGAGGCGCAGGGCTGTAAGATGATTAAGGGCTTGGAGCACCCAAGAGATGATGAGAGGCTGAGAGCAGGAACTGCTCAGCCTGGAGGAGAAGGCTCATGAAGATCCCATCCATGGTAGGTACCTGATGGGGGGAGTACAGAAGATGGAATCGGACTCTTCTCAGCCCAAGGGCAGGATGAGAGGCACAAATTGAGGTAAAAAAGAAGATAAATTCCACTTAAACATAAGAAAACACTTTTTTACTGCAAAGGTAGTTGACTACAGGAGTGTGTTGCTCAGTGAGGTTGGAGTCTCCATCCTTGGAGATACCCAAAATGAGTGGACACAGCCATGAGCAACCTTCTTTGGCCAGGGGTGGTCATGGGCTTCCTGAGCCCAGTGGCTGCACCAGCTCCTCCAGCAGAGCAAAGCCAAGGGGTGCTCCATGTGTCACACCCGTGACCCCCAGCTGCTGGGAAAAGCCCTTTGGGGAATTCAGGTTAGATACTGGGAATGAAAAAATAGGTAAGAGTGAGCTCTGACAAACCTCATGGGAAAACCAAATTCATCAGCGGGAGTCAAAGCACAGGGTCATTTGGCCTGGGATGGGCCTCAGCAGTCCAACCTCCTGCTCACAGCAGGGTAAATACTGAGTTCAGACCATGTTGTACAGGGCTTTGTCCAGCTGATCCTTGAAGACCTCCAAAAAGAGAGAGCCCGCCACCTCTTTGAGCCATGGGAACTGCTTCCTGTAGAGGAGACTGAGACCTTATTGTTCTCTACAACTACCTAAAAGGAGGTTGTAGCAAGGCTGGTGTTGGTCTCTTCTCCAAAATTGCTAATGATAGGACTAGAAGAAATGGCCAGAGGAGGGCTACAAAGGTGGTTAGAGGGCTGAAGCACCTCTGCTATGAAGAAAGGCTGAGAGAGCTGGGGTTGTTCAGCCTGGAGAAGGCTCCAGGGAGACCTCACTGCAGCCTTCCAGTACCTGAAGGGAGGCTACAAGAAGGCTGGGGAGGGGCTTTTCACAAAGGCAGAAATATTTTTTTTTAATTCTGTAAGAAAAGAAGAAAGGGTAGAAGTATCTATTTGTGAACAAAGCAACACATGCTCTGGAGAGACTGGCTCCTCGTTTCTCACTGTGAGAGCTTCCCGGCACAAAGAGGCTGACCTACTTTCTGTGGCTGTATGTACAAACCAGTCGCCACTGACGGCAGCAGAGTCATCCAGATAGATACACTTCAGGCTACCGCATTTCAGAAAGTCCTCAAACCATGGACCACAGCACTCTTCGGCTGCCTTCTCCTGCTGAGCAGCTTTGCTGGTGGGGACCGCTGTTCCGGGGGTCCCTACCCCGTGTTCACGGTGCACATCCCAGGGCCGCAGTGCGGCCGGTGCGGTTCTGCTTGCTTTGCAAGAACAGCTGCATCACTTAATATATTTGTGGTTAAACAAATTCCTTTCTAAAGCTCCATATAAGGAGCTTGCAGGCCTAGAGCTCTAACTAATCCCTTCAATCTTCCTGTTTGGAATGATGCTGCCGTTGCTAATAATAATACAACCCAAATTATAGGACAATAACATTTATTTAGAGCATGAGGGATTCCACATTATACAAACCCTTAAATTTACTTTTGTTTCACTGGTCCATTTCTACAACAAATACATCAGATCTACTATATAATAAAATTATTTACATTTCCAAACAAGATCGGGCTTGTTTATAAACCCTCTTACTGCTATTCACATACAGTACTTAAACAACAGCACAATACATTATTTTAATACCTAAAAATGACAACCCTGTATTCTAATTTGTTTATGAAAAGTGGAAACAAATAAATTTACAGTTGTCTTCCCCTCCCCTTCCATTTCATACAAACAGATGAACCTAATGTGTTAACCCTGGACTTCACTTCGTAAATCCAGGGGGTTTTAGAAGAACCCAGTTTTTATATCTATTTATCTGTTTTTTAGAAAAAAAAAAAAAAATCATTTCTTGGGAACAGTATAATATTAAAATGACTTACTGTACAGAATTTTATTTAAAAAAGAAAAATCACAGCTCAAAATTGCTATTGGTAAATTCACACTCATTTACAAGTTTCATGTTTCCATGCAGTCATTTACTTGGATTTTCTTCTTTTTGACTGCACTGCACTGGCACTCGTCTCTGAAATTAAGAGAAGAAAAAAAGCATGGATACAAAGTCGGTAAGCCATTCACCAGAGGCGCACAGATTGCCCTTTTATTTTGACAAAATGACACCAGAGTGGAAACCTCTGCAGACGAGGTCCTCCACAGACCCGGACTGACTCCTCACAAGACGTAACACCAGTGGACGCTGCACCCAACAGCGGCGGTCGGCAGTGACACCGCACAACGTTCCCCCCAGCTCCTGGCAAGACGCTATTTCTGAGTGTTGTGAGTTTAACAGTTATGAAGTCCTAATATAACGGCCTTAAAAATAAGAATCATGGATTTTTAACTTCTTTAGCTCGCCACGGCTTGCTCAGCTGTACCACAGAGGGAAGCCTCTGTGAAACAGCAGCACAGTGTTGGGCACACACCGTGTCAGTCAGACCCAAGCGTCATGGCGATGGCGTTATAAAAACCACTTAGGAAGGTGTTTTGGAGCCTGCCAAGCAAGTTAAGAATCTGGTAGTTTGAGTCCTTGGAAAGTCAGGCCATTAGAATACAAGTCTCTTCAGCGTACGTTACGATTCACAGAATGACGGCTTGTGCAGAAAGATACAAAACCCTACAAGCACTGCAGGGGAACAACCAGAAGCACCTGCAGAAGCTGCAGTGGAAGCAGGTGACGTTTCCAGTGCACTTACCAAGGCACTAAGTTTCCATTTAAAAAAAAAAAAAAAAAAAAAAAAAAGAAGAAGAAAAGAGTAAGGACCAAAGGTATCTGCACCTTGAGATTTTTTAAAATGTGATTTTAAAGGTTGACAACGTATCTTTGGCTCTTTACGACATTTTTCAAAAGTTGTTAGAGCTGTGTGTACTTTAAAAGTCAAAAGGGAAAAAATGTCCAAGACATCTAAAGCTAGAAATGCAGCACTACAACTCCATGGCTGTTAAACATTGCATAAAAAAAAAACCAAAACCAACCCGTCAACATTTCAAAATTTAGCAAACCGGAAGCTACAGTAAATGCTGAAACAGCCCTTGCTGGAAAGGTACTTCAAAACGTGAAAACACCAATATAGTAGCAGTTTTGAGAAGTGAACCATCTTAACAGGCACAACGTCCCATCACTGGAGCTCCCTCCAAGCAGCAATGCTACTGTTAAGTAGCTTGGTCAGCAGCAGCATCAGCTGTAGCCATCGCCACTGCTGCCAAAGTCTCCGTGCTCGGGAGAACGGAAGGGTCAGTGGTCAGCAGCAGTCAGTACCTGGCCCGGCCCCTTGGGAGCATCACCAGCATCTCCCTCACCTGCTTCTACCCCAAACCTGCACACCAAAGTGTGCCTCGTACACACGGATGAGGGCTGACTCTCAGTGTGTGCTCTTCTCTTGCAGCTTTCCTTCTGTTGCCTCCTTCCCGATGCTTAGAGCAAGGGAAATCCCACACAAACTGCTCAAAGTCTACTTCCATCTTCTTGCTTTATTTAAGTTTTTTCTAGCTGCCATTTTTACAATGATCTTAATCAGTCTCTGTCTCCAGAAGTGACTTCTCCCAGCCCTGTGTTCTCTTTAACGTGGACAAGTGGGTTTCTCAGGACACAGACAATGTAACCACAGCTGTCAAGGAGGAGGCCGGGAGCACACAAACCAAACGTGCCTTCTGATGCTATGGTTCACTAATAAAAACGTAGAACAGAGTAGGCACAAGTGGCAAACCTCATCACACTTCTCAGCTACCTCACTGATCCTCCAGCCTGTCTTCTTCCACAAGAATCTTGTTTTGCTCATTTTCTCTACAACTTGGAAGAAGGCAGCTGCTCGCACGGAGATGGGGCAATCAAAGCCCGGGGCACTACACAGAAAGCTGCACCTACGTTTTCAAGCAAAACCTTTGGATTCTGTGGCAGTTTCGGATGCATGTTTTAAAAGCAATTATTTTACTTACAGAGATGAACAATACAGTCAGTACAAGACCCCTAAGCGAGCTCTGATATTATTTAAATTTGATGTACTCTCATGTTCCCACATTTTCAGAATTTGATGTGCCACTGGTTGTCATCTTTAGGTTTATTCATTACAGTACGTGGGGCAGGTCATACGTTTCAGATGCCCTCAAATTCAGGAAGGTATCACCAAATCGATTTTACATTGGCTTCACATTTGTCAAACTTTTCTTCACAAACATGAAAGAGAATTTATTTTTACAATACAGACTTGGATTATTCTGCACAATCCTGCCACAAGAAGTAAATTTAATTAAATTCAGCAGTCACCAAAGTGCAGAACATAGAGGTCCCTCCGTGTAATCTTTGAGTCATCGCACATTTATGTATGGCTTGAAGTCTTTGAAACTCTTACAATGCCAACATTCTTAACACCAAACTTTAGTATCTTCAGTATGGGAAATGGTTGCTGAATTCAACCCGGCCTCCTTTTATAATAATCTTAAATAAATACCTCTTTGTTCTGTACACGTTATATTTAAAATACTGGTCGGACGTTGCCTCTTGACGGTCTCTCTCTACCCTCTTGCACCACTTTGGTCCATCAGAATTTTTCTGACCCTTAAACTTAAGGAGCTGGCACGGTTAGCTTCAGAGCTGCAGAACGGCACTGTGGGCTGCGTGCTCGGTAAGGACCGAGTGTATCACACAGACGCTGCGTACGTGGTTAAAGACTGTGACCCGTGTAGAAATAAGGCATGTCAGCGACTGCTAATGCTGTGGGTTAATGCCTGTAACTCTAGGATTGCACATGTTCTTGGGGAGAACAGCTGAGGCTCTGTGCGCTAGCACACAGCACTCCTCGATGCTCCAGCCTGCCATCCAGGCAGCGTTCTGAGCATGCCTGAACCACAGCATTTGGCTTCGTAAGAGCTGACCGTGCACTTAGGAAGACTTAAGCGTTTGTCCTGTGTCTTTCAGGCTTCACCAAAAAAATTAAAAAAAATTTTAAAAAATTAAAAAATCACTTTTTACTTCAGTACAGTCCTTTTAATGGCAATGCATTTCTGCCAAGAGAATTCAGCTTGAACTAGGCAAGCTCGCTGAACACTATACGTTGATGAGGACTGCAGAAACCAAGTTCCATGAATTTAACAACGGGAAATTCATACACGATTTCCTGCCAGTGCAGATGCCAGTCAATACTTCAACACCAACCTGTGTCTAAATCATTGAAACTAGAGTTAAAAGCACACAACATTTTCAAGTTGTAAACCATCGTTACGAGCCAGGTACTGAAAGGGTTATTACTGGGGGAAGCACGTTACTTCCTGCCCGCTCCAGAGAAATGATGGCTGTGCATTTTACCTTTTGCAGTGCTGGATGCAGATGCTGGTCTGGAGGACCTCTTGCGCTGTCCATTCTCTACAGTTTCCTGTGAAGCGGCAGAATCCTCTGTTCTTGAATTTCTTCTATTTGGAGTTTTAGACTTTTCACAACTCTCTTTTGTCTCATTACTAATAAAGTGGGACAAAATATTTCTGATGAAGTGTAAGAAGAATTATGTTTTTCTATGCAACTCAGACAAGCTGGAGGATGGACCAACACAGGTACCAGTTCCGGACTATTAGCACTGAAGATATGAAATGCTAGAGATACCAGAAGTTTTACCAGATGAAGAATGACCTGAGTAAGCCAGAGTATAGTCCGTTTCTATTAAAAATTATCAGAGGATACAGAATTGAGAAGTCCTCAAAGAGAATATTTTCAACATTAGAAGACCAAGAAATTAGATGCATTATAAATTGTCTGCTCTGTTTTCCACTGGTGCCACCATTACTGAAGTCTAGGAAAAGCAAACAAGTTACATTAGAGACTGCTACGATACGGGAATACAGAGTAGAAACTGCAGATGAACATAAGGAGGAACCATGAACTCTTCCGTGAGCATGCCAGCTCTTGGTTTTACTAAAAAGCCTCACTCCATTCATCCAAGTGATTTCTTCACAAATTAAAAGGCTTAGAGGTTTATTTTAAACTTTCAAGCTTTAAGGCTTGAAGTTAAAATATTTTTTTAATAACAGAAAGCTTCTTCTGCTACAAAAAAGAATTAAGTATTGTGGAAATCTGTGCTTCTTGTCACTAAGTAAGTGTAGTGCTACATTCTGTAATCAAACTCCTCTTATCACTCTTAACCCTGGGAACTCATCCTGAGGTTTGGGTGTTTCTCCTTAATGCATTAATGCCAGACAATTTCCAATGACTAAGTAGTTTCTGAAGATTAAGCTGAACTTATCTCCTGTGAATTCGAAGGTAAGTAAATAATCAAATTTTTCTGCTGATAAAAGGAGAAAGAAAACTAATTTTGTGCCCTTTGGGTGATACTTGCAAGATTTCAGGAAAGACTGCCTTCATGAGAGAACTGACTGAAAGCACAGTGCGGAGCTGTGCGTGACAGAGGTTCCGCTGCAGTGTCACTGTTCCAGAGGAAATCTTGCTTTGAGAGGAAAAACCACTACAAACAGTTGTAGGTTAAGTAACAGATTTCTGAGATAAAACACAGTTTGTCAATGAAAAGAGAGACAAACATTGTCAAACAAGGAAATACACAGTAGAGGAGAACATGGAAGCTTGTGGATTGTCTCAGATACAAAATAAATACTGAAATCTGTTTCCCCATAAGACACTATTATGGGCCACCTAGAAACTGAATTCCACAAACAGGTCACAAAGTGGTTTTCTGCTAAGAAACCTGGGCAGCTGAAACAACAGCCTTTTACTTCAGAGGATAGCTGGAGGTGAGCAAACAGGCACCATCAGCTAAAGTTCAGTTATTGCAGATCATTCAATTGTTACAGATTATAGCAACTAATCCGTAGCTTGGATTGTCTCACAGGAACCAACAACGTTGTTTCTCTCCTCTTATAGGAGAAATCAAGTTGGCCCAAGTGAAAATATTTCTAGTGCTGAGTATTTCTAGGTGGCAAGGTTCCTCTAAGGCTTCTACGGTAACTCCAGCAGCTCAAACCTGACCACTGCGAGCATCAGCCATCACTAGGTTCACAGTTTGCCTGAAAACATTCCTTCTTTTCTGGTCCTGCTCAGAAAAGCGTCAGTCCAGAAAAATCCAAACGGAAATGCACTTGCAGTAATTTGATGTGCTGAATGAGTCCAGAGAACAGTCACACACGGACACTTCATCTGGAGAATCTGCTCATTGCCAATGTTGCACTTTCAGCTTTTCAGAACAATTCTATCCTAAAAACACTGGTTGTGACATTTCAATTTGTCTTTGTTACAACTGGAAAGATCCCAATCCATGCGAAGGTAAATATAGTTACATATTCGAGTCACTCCTGATCTAAGGAAGTGCACTGTGTTACCTCACTTCCAAAAGAAGACACTGCCTTATTGCCTGACAGCCACGTGAGGGATTGGTATCTCCTGCCCTCCTTCGAGGGCTGCACCTCTGGTGAGCGCAGCGTCAAAAACCCAGCCAGCTACGCCAGCCCAGTTACCCAAAAATCCTCACCAAGGTCTGTCATTACACCTGCCTTGACTGAGTTTAAGAGCCTGGTGGGTTTAGAATCTAACAGAAATAGATCTTGGAAACTACAGTTTCTTCTGACGGAACACAACCATTTGAAATTTGATCTTTTAATTACTGAATGTCTTAATTGGACAAGATGAAGTTTCTACCTGTTTTTCTAAGGTGTTAACAAGCAAACAACAGAAAATCTGGAGAAAACAGTCACAAAGGCAGAAGAATAACAGACTTCAGAAAGATGTACTTTCAGAAAACAAAAATTCACATGACAGCTAAGCTGCAGGCTTTTGGGGTTTTAGTTTTGACTTGTTTTCAGAAAATATCAAATAGTTGGAACCATCAAGACCCTTCTAGGATGTGAAACACTCAGGCCTGGAGAGGTAAGAGGAAACACTGCCCAAAGCATGAAGACAGACTAAGGAAAAAGTTGCTTTACACTGAACACTCAACTAGTCCAATTTCTTAGCAGGACAGAAAGGGTATGGACAAGAAAATGAAAAGCTGTAGCAAAAGTTGTGCAATTGAAGCAAAGAGAAAGGGACTTCCTCCCGTGAAAGCTATCTCTGTTCTGAAGCTACACAAACTATCTCCTTACCTTTGACCAGCAACTACTGGAGCATTTGTTTCAAGTTCTACAAGAGAAAAAGATAATTTTTAAGTCTGCTGTAGAGTATATACCTGCTGACAAGGCATGACTAGCTCACATTTTTCTCATTAAGTCAGAAGAATAAACTTCTCTCATCTGTTGTTTCTCTCAAAGCAAAGCAAGCTAACGTATCAAAGCACATCAGTCAAGTGCTCTTCCTGATCATGGCCTGAATCAGCTAAGACAGGGACAAGTTAAAAAGGAACCCTCCAGAAGAAGACTGTAGAGAAACTTCCTGACAAGGGCTACAGTCCTCTCCCTTTTTTAACTTCTGTTTTAGACTCTCTATGACTTCTAAAACTTCTAGGTTTTATCAGGTTTAAACCTTAAGAATACTAATCTGGATCTCCTACACGTTAAAATTTTGCCTTAACCCAACCACCTCTCTCAGAAGTATCTTCTAATGCAAAGGAAGACAATTTTCTGAAGCCCAATTATACTTCTAGTGAAATGGGAAAAAATCTCTTGGGAGATGATGTAAAGGGAAGTCTGAGCTGCCTTCTCTCTCTTGTAGTGACTTTATACACACAGATCAGGTTTCCTTTTGAGTCTTCACCACAATAAACAGCTCTACTTCTCATCATATGAGGTTTCTAACATTTTTACTGTCCATCTTTTAATTTTTCCCATATCCACCAGACCCTTTGTGGAGAGGTAGCATCTCTACCTAAGCACAGCCCCTCTCGTGAGAACCTGCCACTGGTGTAGGGGCTACCACTGCAAGGTACTCTATCAACTCACTGCTGGCTTGTCACATTGCTTACAGTGTGCTCCATCTCACTGGGGCTTCAACACCAGCCTTTGGGATAGCGGTGCACAGAACTGGGGCTTTGCCTTTAACATCAATTTAGTACCCAAAGTTTGCTGGAGTGTGCACAAGGAATAAAGATGTAAAAAAAGAAAGCAGGTAATATACGTCCCCTTATGGTGAGCACCCCTTACAATTTCTATTGCTGGAACTCCAGACTCCTCAGTGTAAGCATACATAGCCCTGTCTGGGAAAATGGGTGTCTTGGCAACCAAAGAAAAAAAGACTGAGCAAGATAAGCAAAGAGTTACTTTTCTTCCTGCCCAAAATTGGAACAGGGAGAATAACCAGTATCAAAACTGGGTAGCGCCAGTGCCTCCTGCCCAGCAGGAACTCTTGAATACAGCCACACCAGCACTGGGGCCACGAGCCAGATGTAAACCAAGAGGGTGCACGGATGTCTTTGCTTAAGTGTAAGCTCAAAGAAATCAATTTAATGCAATTTTTACTTTCTGAAAGCTCTACTTCTAATTATATCAGAGATGGCAAATTGATGGAGAGCGGTACTTCCCATGTGCCACATCTATCCATTCCCATAATCTACCCATTTTCCCTACTCATCTTGGAAAATACTTTTTTAAAACACCACAGAATTGATGGTGAAACACGATAATATATGGCAGCAACAAAAAGCCATCTGGCAGGGCTCCATCCTTGAAACACTGCTGAGGGGGCCATTAAAAGGCAGAACAGAAAAAAAAAAAGGATTACAACTCTAAAACTTACATTCCTAGCATCTCTTTTGAAAAGATTTTCGGAAGTGTCCCATATAAAAGAAAAACTCCTGTTTGCTCTTAACAAAATTCCAACCTTAAATACAACGTATCATTACAAATACAGTCCCTCCAGTTTATGACTGAATATCTAAAATCTGCCTTGGTGACTTTCACTTGTTTTACTTAATCCTGTACTGAATCTCCAACAAGTCTTTGGAGATTTTAAAGCACAATGTATCTAACAAAGAAAAGCAATCTCAAAAGAACAAATAATTTAAAAATCCCCCAACCCCCAAGATACCAAGCATATTAGTGATCATTAAATATCCATTAAAATAAACATATTTTCAGTTAAAAACAGAGTTTAGTTCACCTATATTCTGCTTTTCCAAAGGAAGGTTTACCTGTTCTTTGAACAGTACTTTCTGATGTTGCAACTGAACTTTTTTTCTGTGTTAAATGTGGAGAGGATGCTAGAATAAAAGTGGAGGAAAAAGCATTATTTTCAAAGGGAGTCACAAGAATTTTCTTTTAAAAAAACAGATCGGGTTGCTTGTACATAATGCTCTACCTTGCAGCATTTTTTCAATTACAGATGCAGTGTTTTTAACACACCCTCTACTTTCCCTCCACCACACATCTCCCCAGTTTAAAAAAAAATGGGCAAAACTATCCCAAGCAAGTTTTCTTTAACTAGAATAAGTGATGAAATTAATTATCATTAAAAACATTTTTAAAGGCAACGGTGTTTCAGCAGACTAAGAAATTATAGAAGTCCTAGGAATTAAAGAGATTAGTCTCTCAGCTTAATGCTCATTTCAACAGAAGTTCTGGGGAAAAACAGCATCTTTGTGTCCTGGTTTGCTGGGGCAGAATCATAGAATCAATTTTCTAGTGAGGAAAACTGCATTTTTGAGAGGACCGCAACACCTGCCTTGGTGAGAACAAAGCTGACAAGACACTTTGTTTTCGCTCGTGGCCAGCCATGGTACACAGGTCTCCATAGCAATCAAGGTCTTCAGCAGTGACCAAGGTCTTCACCAGTTTGGAGCTAGCCAGGTGCTAAAGCAAGGAGCAGCAAAAGCCAGGCCAGCTGACCCAAGCTGCCCAACAGAACTATTCTACACCATAAACATCACACTCTCTATAAACTGGAAAGTTTGCTGGGATGGCCTCTTCTCCTCAGTGGCCACCATGCTGCAGGGTCTCACCCCTCATCCTGCTCCTGTGGCCAAGTCTCCCACACGCCATGGACGGTGTCCTTTTGCCGGAGCTGCGGTGCTCGCAGTGCCTGACTCCCAGCAGTCGCTGCTGGCAGTGCGCAGCTCCCGACCGCTACGTGGAGTGAGCACAGTTTTGTGTACTTTATATTCGTATTAATATTAGGTGGGTTATTATTATTTTATTAAATCCATTTCAACCCACAGGTCTGTCCTGGTTTGAGTTAGAATAGAGCTAATTCTGTTCAGTGATCTTACTTTTCAGCTCAGTCCCCTCTAAGTAACCACACTTTCTGGAGATAGCAGATAATCTTTGCAGTGCCTGCTTCTCACAGTGAGAATGCTCCATGTTTAGAGTTGGGGTGCAGACCGTGAAAGGCTGCACCTGAGGGGAGGAGCGGCCAGGACAGGGGACCCTGAACTGACCAACGAGGGATTCTATCCCATGTACGGTATATGCAGTGCAACGCTGAGGGATCATGAGGATCAAGGTTCTTCTTCAATGGCCAGCATCTGAGGAGGGCTCCAACAGTTCTACCTTCAATATCGATCCATGTGTTCCTGAACCCAGTTCCAGAACCCAGCTCCTGAATCTGGTTGCAATCTGCCGCTGAGCCCAGTCTGGGACTCACCCAGTGCCTGCTCCACAGCATCAGTGGTGGTGGTGATGTAATTGCCACCAGGGGGTTTGGATTCAATACTGATTTTGTCTATCTTTGTATATATTTCATTTCATTCCTATATTTCATTTTATTCCTATTTTATTTTCAATAAAGCTGTTAAGGTTTCTTTTCCAGTCCAAGTCTCTCTCCCTTATTCCCTTTCTCTTTCCCTTTTTCCAAGGGAGAGGGGTTAACAGAGAGCATCTGTCATTCATCTAGTGGCTGGCCCAGCCTAACCCTTGACAAGGTCCCCTGTCCTTTTCCTGATTCCCCTTCTTGAGGTGGGCAGGGAGGCTGTCATTGGATGACAGAAAACTGACTAAATGGAGACACTTTGTTAATGAATTAATGCCATCACTCTTTCAATTAAATTGCAAGAGTGCAAAATATGCTCCAGAGGCGCCCTTGAAGTCCTCTGGCCATGAAGTTCTTCATGAGGTGATTTAACGTTTCTTAGTTTGCCAAGTTAAAAAGTAAGATGGGAAAACAATTCATGTTGGGCTAACACTTTCCAGTCTTCTCTTATATGTGATAATGAACTTATGAAGAACATGAAGACAGAAAGTTAAACGTTCCTGTTTAAATAAAGAATATCCACTTGCATTTTTCACGCAACAAATCAAAATTCCTTCTGTGAAGCTCAAAGTAAACATTTCTATTTTCTAGTGGCATAGAGCTACAATACATCTCATATCCACACAAAAACACATTCAAGACAAGGTTCTCAGTTCCACTGACTTCCGTGGATTTGACCTTCCATGATTTTACCTTGTGTCTACATTCATGATGTAAAGCACAACAGATACTCAGACAGCTTACTTCAAGAGTGATGGTTTATGTCCACACCATTTTCAATAGATTAAAAATGGCATCAGGAAATAGCAGCAATGTCATAAATAAAGTCTGCCAGATGCTCAAGTTTAAACAGTAAAGGAGAAAACAGTTCAGATGTGAAGGTATTTTATGTTTTTTAATTGGGTGCAATTCATTCATAATCACTTTTGCAGGTATTTCTCTGAAATGAGCATTTTAGTTTTTCCCTAGACATAAGGGCTTCTGGTGTTTTGGTTTTTTTCCTTCTGGAGGTTATTCAGCTATTTCACTAGAGGGTTAAGGTTATTAAAAGAGGGAACTAGTATTATTAGGATTAACTCAAAATAGCGTAATTAAGTCAATAAATTTAAATAAGTTACAAAAATAAAAAGTGGAAACTGACGCAGAAAACCAGTTTATCCACCTGTATAAAAGGCGGCCGAAGTATTACTTTTGTCATTACTGATACATCCACTTTCTCTCCCTATTTCTAACAGTTCTGTGAAGCCACTGCTCTGCTACGGAGTTGTACGTTCATGACAAATACTCCACTTAAGCAGTAAATACAAACTGAAACAAAACATCTGAAACGTGAATCTCAGGGAAACACAAGCCTGCACATCGCTCAGATACTACAAGCCAAAAGCAGTTGCCAGCCTTGGCTACAGCGTCTAAATTTTATTATGTTCATGGCAAAAAGCACCTAGGAAGTGAACAAAAGCAATCTCATTTCTTCCGTGTACACAGGGTAGCACCAGACTTACCTGAGCTTTGTAGCGGTTCCTGGTGTGCCCCTGCCTTTTCCTCTGCCACGCCAACCCCGCTCTGCTCGGCTGGCAGCCCGCCGTGGTTGCCGCCGTTAGTGCTTGGTGCTGCCGGTGGGGGCTCGGGGACGGTGGCAACGCTCACGACCGGCGGTGTGCTCGGAGGAGGAGTGCTTGTTGATGTGCCTGGAGATGCAGAGGCCGGAGCAGCAGCTGCAGGGCTGATGCTCGAACCGCCAGGCCCAGAAGTGCTCTGTTTTGTAAGACTGGGTGCTGGAGGTGTCACAGTTTTATTATCTAGTTCTGCTGGTGATTGCTCTGTTCCCGAGCTATTTGGGACCGATGTGTCTAGTCCCTGACCTTCTGCTTCTCCATCCAAAGCGTATTGCTCTTCCCCTTTCTCAAGGGAGCCAGTGACTTTCTTGCATGCTTTAGTCAGTAAGAGCTGGCCAATCTTGTCTACTTTTCCCTTTCCTTTACTCGATGAAACAGGACTGCGTCTGTTCCCAGATCCTGGACTACTCGTAAGAAGAGGTGAAAGAACAGGTCCAGACTGTGTTGTAACAGAGCACTGGTCACTTGACCCACCACTTTGAGAAGTCTCCTCTGGGCTGAAGTCTTTGACTTGCTGAGCAGGAAGATGTGAAGGAACACTGGAAGAAGTTGTAGCGGGAGAAGGCAGCTGAACTGCTGAAGGAGGAGTCAAGGGATTAAGAACCAGTGGCCTGCTGGTGGAAATACTAGAAACAGGACTGCTGGATGATGTGCTGGGAGGAGTGGGCCCCGAGGAGAACTTTATGTTCTGTGGTATATGCAAAGGACCGACAACAGCGACCGACTGAGGCATTAGACTAGAGTTAGAAGTCATCGGGGCTGCTGGAATCGTACTTGATTGAGAGCCCTTCATAACCTGAATTATTGATGATGAGTTTATAAAAACAGGTGTAATAAACTGCGGCCGGGTGTTAGACTGAACTGCTGCTGGCTGCCCCTCGGAAACCATAACTTTGTTACCTACATTGGGCATTGTGACAACAGTCGACACTAATGCGGGCTGCAGATGAGATGGCAACGGTGCTGATGTACTGGCAGAAGATGTAATAGGGTTTGAAGTTACAAAAACTGTTATCTGGTTGGGAGGTAAAGGACCTGAAATAGAAGAAGAGCTGACAGGTCTTTGCATCACTGAAGGAACACTCTGTGCCATGCTTGAATTTATTTCTCCTGGTTCCTGGTGCCCTGAATTTGAACAGGGCTCATTATTTTGCGGCACGCTAAGTGAATTAGATGGCTCTTTGCTTGAGGATGAATCTTGCAGTGGAGGAATGACGGCTATCTTCTTTAGCTCCTCACCAGTTGTAACTATCGGTGCCCTTTCAAGACCAGCCAGCCCAGGGGGCTTAATGGTTACGTTAGGAGCTCCAGAATTATCAAGAAGTTGACTTAAAGAAGTTGGTGCCTCCCTCATAGATGGAGATACCATGGTTTTACTTTCCTCCAAGACTGGAAGCTTACCAGTGTCTAAGGCTTGCCCATCTTTTTTTGACTGTTCTTCTGGAACCAACATTTTCATTTCTGGAGTAGGCACACCTTTGAGTTCAATAGTGGGCTGGTCTTTGTTACCTTGGACACCTTGCGCACTTTGACACTCGTTATCTTGAGGCACACTAAGGCTCTCTTTATTGTCTTCAGGAATGCCAGTCATAGCAGGTACAGAAGTTGCAGGATTCTGATTATTTAGCGCATTATTATTTTGAAAACTTGTAGTCACAGGTGTTGGCAAAGAAGAAGGACCAGCCATCATATTTCTTTGTAATTCCATGTTCTGCAAGAGAGATGGATTCTGCTGAGTTGTCAAGGATAATTTAGCTGCTTTCGAATTCTGTCTGCCAGGGCTTGGTGTCGTTTTCCTACTGGATCCAGGACTAGATCTTCGACTATTGCTTGGGCTTGCTCTCTTTGTTCCTCCAGTGTTGGTTTGTTTTCCTGAATTAAGGACTGCACCCTCCAATTTGTGTGACTGTGGAGCAGCAAAACTAGACTGACTGTTAATCGTGAGATTGGATGGGGCTTGCCCAATGGCCTTCAAAGTAGTGGGATTAAGACCCTGCTGATCAAATCCTCTATTGAGATTAGGCCTGGGAGGTAAAGGAATATTAATCTGCGGAGGGAATAGACCAGCAATAGAAGCATTGAGCCTCTCTGGAGACAAGCTAATTTCTGATGGTTCTGTACTGGGTGGACGGTTATTAGGAGTCTGAGGATAGTATGGCCTTGGGCTTGCTCTGTTTGGGGTTTTAGGCCTTGAAGTTTGTGATGGGGTGGCAACATTTGGAAAATGGTGTGTGAGAGCGCTAGGCAGAGAATTAGACTGCTGCTGGGGACTTGCACCTTGGGCAACTGTAAGTGGGGATGGTCCAGGTTTGGGTCCCGTCATCATTAATTGGTTCTGTGAAACTACTAAATGAGATGTCAAATTATTCTGAGCTCCTGATGCTTGGGGACCTTCAGCTCCACCTCCTTCTGGAAGGGAGGGTGCTGATGAAACGTCTCCAAGGGGTGAGCTGGAAGGATTCTGCACATTATCTTGATAGACCATTTTTCTTGCATTATTTCCCAGAGGAGGATTGCCTGGCAAGGAAATTCTTTGTTTATCAGGAGATGGAGGCACTGATCCAGGACCTTGGAGGTTAACCATTACCGGCATGTTACCGCTCTGCTGCATTGGCATTCGTTGAGCATCTGGATTCAGAGGCCCTCTTGGTGGGTGAACTCCTTGCGGTACAGGAAGCCTGACTGATTTGGGATCCTGCTGCATCATGAGCATCATCATCATCTGCTGCTGCTGCTGCTGCGGAGTCTGTGGTGGTGCCTGGGCTTGCTGTGGTGGTGGCTGTGGCTGCTGCTGCTGCGGCTGTGGCTGCTGCGTATGTGGCATGAGCTGAGGTGGCATCTGCTGAAGTGGTCTTTGTTCCACTGGCTGAGATGGATAACCTACAACAAGAAGATGATACATTCACTAAAACCTAACAAAGATCAGAGAAAGCAGAATTCCTGTAACAAACAGGATCAGACAGAAGCACAGCCAGGAGCCTGTTCATCTTATTCCAGAGCCTTGTCAGTGAAACAGGCTTTACAAATACAGACAAAGATTTTACTTAATTCTTAGAAATAGTTTTACTTAATGTATGAATTAGTTGCTTGACACTTAAGTGGAGATCTCTTAGTGTACTGTATAAGCTACTCACTGAATGGTCTCTGCGACTGTCCATGGCCTTGCTTCCACTTACAAATGCAAAGTTGGTCTTTCACTAATTAATACTCCTTAAAACAAACTTAACAAGCTTGACAGGCCCTGTGGGACATAGATAGCATACCTGCTATAGAGCTGACATTTTCTAGTGTACAAAGTAGAATCTGCCACGCATTACTTGGCCAAAAATGGTGCTGAGAACCACCCATGTAGCTTATAATTTAAATTCCTTTGCGGACTTTGGATTTAGTCCTCTCTATGTGCAAATGATAGCTCCAATTGCAATTTCTATTTCTGAATTCTGAAAAATCAGTTATTGGTTAATGCTAAATTTTTAAGGGATCAGTCTGTGCTACAGCTAGAGATACAGAAATATTTATAAATTATGTTACTGCTGAATAACTCTACAGTATTCAATGATACCTGCAGGATGACACATGAGAATGTGTCCACCTCTTCATTTTGAGCTAATTCAAATAAAACACTTAAATAATGGTATAAATTAGTTACTAGGAGGAAAAAAAAGTTTTGCATTTGTATGTGTGATAGCACAATTAAAATAGAACTTTGACAAAGACCACTTAAAAGCTCTCCTGTGGTTATGACATTCAGATAATCCACAGAAAAATCCTACTACCTGGTGGCCTACTTGCAAAATCTGAAAGTTTAGGGCCTGAATTATCTAAATTCATTCCTTGTTCTCCAGACATCGATGACTGATCGCTCTCCTCCAGGCCAGCTGGACGTGGTTCTGAAGAACTGAAAGAAAAATAATTGCAATTAAGATCCAGCCCTCACATCACTGTTTTAGTTCTGCTTCCTTAACTACATACTCAAGTAATTAATCCCTGGCACTTGTCACAGACCTGCAAGTAACTCACTAAGATGCACCACTACCTCTGGTGGGACATGGCACATCTCAACAGAGCCCACATCTGTGCCGTAAATCCTGCCAACAATTTGCCTGATGCTCTACTGATCTCAAACATTTCTTTGTTTCTAACTTGAATCTGAGTTTTATAACTAAAAGAATGCCAAATTATATATATTTAAACCAAATAGACTTCCCTCTAATACTGCTGTGACATCTGCATAAATAAGTATTACAGAATAATTTAGGTTGGAAAAGACCTTCAAGATCATCAAGTCCAACCATTAACCTAACTCACCAAGTCTACTGCTAAACCATGTCCCTCAGCACTACATCTACATGACTTTTAAATCTCTCCAAGGATTGCTCTGGGCAACCTGGGCCAGGCCTTGACAACCCTTGCGGGGAAGAAATTTTTTACAATATCCAACCTAAACCTCCCTGGCACAACTGGAGGCCATTTCCTCTTGTCCTATCACTTGTTACCTGTGAGAACAGACCAAACCCCACCTGGCTCCAAACTCCTTTCAGGGACTTGTCAGGAGTGAGGTCTTCCCTGAGCCTCCTTTTCACCAGGCTCGACAACCCCAGGTCCATCAGCCACTCGTCACCAGACTTGTGCTCTAGATGCTTCCCCAGCTTTGTTACCCTTCTCTGGACCTGCTCCAGCCCCTCAATATCCTGCTTGCAGTGAGGAGCCCAAAACTGAAGTGAGGATTCAAGGTGTGCCCTCACCAGTGCAATCACAGGTAGATGCATAGGAATTTATTTTAATGGTAGCACTATTTCTTCCAGTATTGTACCCAGAAGTGACTAGCTCAGGGTATCAGAGACGTCTGTTAATATCACAGCAAAAAACGCACTGACATATCAGGAATTAAGTCACCTGCCAGAGCACAGACCTTTGATATTGAGGCTCTGTAAGTGATCACAGAATTACAGAATGGTTGGGTTGGAAGGGACCTCAAAGATCTTCTAGTTCTAATCCTCCTGCCTTGGCAGGGACATCTCCCACTAGAGCAGGCTGCTCAAAGCCCCGTCCAATCTGGTCTTGAACACTTCCAGGGATGGAGCATCCAAAACCTCAGTGTAAAACATTTCTTGCTTTTGTTCAGTCTAACCCTATCCTCTTTCACTTTAAAGCTGTTACCCCTCGTCCCATCACTATGCTCCCTGATGAAGAATCCCTTTAAGCACTGAGAGGATGCAACAAGGTCTCATTGGAGCCTTCTCTTCTCCAGGCTGAACAACCCCAACTCTCTCAGCCTGGCCTCACAGCAGAGGGATTCCAGCCCTTGGATCATCTCCCTGGCCTCCTTTGCCCTGCTCCAACAGGTCCATGTCTCTCCTGTGCTGAGGATCCCAGAGCTGGACACAGCACTGCAGGGGGCGGGTCTCAAGAGAGTGGAGGGGCACAATCATCTTCCCTTGACCTGCTGGCAACACTGCCTGTGATGCCACCCAGCATACAGTTGACTTTCTGAGCTGTGAGTACGTTGCCAGCTCACAGTCAGTTTTTCATCCACCAATACCCCCAAGTCCTTCTCCAGAGGTATCTGATGCTCCAGGAGACTCTCTAGGACAATTCAAAATCGTTCGGGTTCAATGCCAAATACTTCCACTGAATCAAGACAGCTTTTGCAGACTGAGAATGAAACAAGTTTTTACTGTTAACAATATATATGGTCAGAGGATGTAAGATAAAGAGGGAAGAAAAGACCGTAACTGCTTATCAGCTTCACAAATACGTGAAGGCTTGAGGGAGGTCTGTGTAATCAAAGCTCCAAGTTAAAATTGAAGACATCAAAATAAGCCCACTGCCAACAAAGAGAGGCAGAATCATGCAAAAATGCAAATGACAAATGAAATTTTCAGTAAAATAAGAATTTGAAGTATAGAAAGGCAGAGAGATCTATCTTATTTAATTTTACTTGAGAGTAACAGTTTCTGGCATTTGTACAGCTGGCACGGAGCGGCCCAGGCCTGTCCTAACCTCTTATTAACTACCTCACCCATGTTCAAAAAGCAGTGTGTGACCTGGAAGTCCCTGAACTTTAACAGGTCAAAACTGGAGAGAACATAAACCAAGAGAGCAGAAAGGTAAGAAATGGGGCAAACACAGAATAGTTCTCAGCACTGCTGCTGAGCAGGCAAGTACTGCCACGGGAAGTATCTGGAGTTCAACCTTTTGTCTGATCCAGCACATTGCCAATTTTTGTGATGCAGCTGTTGTAGGCTTACATGTCTCCACCAATAAATTTGATGAAAATTAGCAAAATGCATACTCATGCCCCAGAAGCATGATGTTAGCAGCCACAAATGAACAAAAATTCTGGCAGCTAAATCAGCCAGAGGAGCTGCAGCCTTTGATGTGGGCAGCAGCAATGGGACCTGGAATAACTGCCTAAAAGGGTGAATACAATCTTAATGTGTAATTTTGCCATTTATGATTTCTTTATAGTGGTGGGAGATTAAAAATGCTACAGTTAAAGATCAGATAAAAGCTGATGCAGAGTGTCACTGCACAAACAAGTTTAGCCCAGAAAACAACTGTGGTGCAAAATCAGTTCTGAGAAAACATCTCCTGCCAGATGGGCCTGATTGGGCAAGCTGTACAATCCTGCAGACCAGGAACGGGTTTTGTTTGCAGCTACTGTATGAAAAATTGCTACTGTAGTTGCTGGAAAATTTAAATGTAACTTGAATTTTGTATGCAGCTGAAATTCACTGGGCATAGTTAGCAACCACCACTCATCAAAAAAACCCCAAATTCTGGATATGAATAAAAAGCAAGATGAGAAGTTTGTGTGAGGAGGACAAATATTCCCTATTTGCTCCTCTTTCCTATTGCTCTGGATGTAAAAAAACACCAGGTACAGTATGGATTGTCGTTAGTGAACGCTCTGCTCCACCAGTTGCATTCTCCAGAACAACCTTCAGATATAAAATTCCCCATTAGAGCAGAGAGAGAACCCCAGAAGATTAAAATAAAAAAAAACCCAAACCAAAAAACCCAAGAAAACAAAACCAATGAAAGTTGCTGATGCTGAAATAAGGTGTGCAAAACCAAAATTACAGTGCAGATGTGAGCAGAAGCAGCCCTGCCGACACAGTCCAATCTCTGCAACAACTTTTGTGTTTACAGAAAGGCTCTTGTCCTCTGATGCCAAGTGAAGTTCATCTCCCTTGTGTACGGGGGAAACATCGCCTCCAGACCTGCTGTTAAAAGCTCCCTGAATCCAGCTGAGAACTTCTTTGTCCTGCAGCACTGTTCACCATCTGCACATCACACTTCATGCTGGATGCCAGCAGGGATTTTACCAAGTGTCCCACCTCTGGCCTACCGGTACACACGATGTTTACGGCCTGTGCACAGCGGAACATTCAACAACTGTCTGTTTGGGCATGTATTTAATAGAATTAACTAATGCATTTTATCTACAATCACATTCGATCTAGCACCTTCTTCCTCACTTTACATCCCATTACCTACAGTCTTCAGGTACAGAAAACAGATGCAACCATTTTAAAATAACCTACTTTCCACAAATAGCAATGGAATGAAAACCAAGACAAGTTGCTCAATTAAGCAAACGCTTAAAAGTAATTTAGACTCAGCTGAATAACCTCTTTCAATAGCTCACCTATCTTATTTGCATTCCAATACAGCTCAGTCTACAAAACCATATTACTAACGGTACTTTTGTTACTATATTATTACATGTCAGAAATTATTTGTACGCAAAATTAAACCAGAATCATTTTTAGTGTGTTTATCAGATGAGCTACATTTCCATGCAAAGCTTGCTGCTCTGCATTCAAAAATTTATGAGGAAGAATGACAGAGAAGAAGTCGAGATGAAAAGCATCCTATTTGCTTCTGACGCAGAAGAAAGTGATCTGAATCAGATTTAAAAGAGTCAGCAGTTCCAAGACAGTAAAATGCTGAGCTTGCCCAATGCTGCTGGGGAAGCAGAGAGTGAACGAAGCAGGAAGGTTAGAGTTAGCTTTCACTGCAGTCACCCTCCTTTTGCAGGGAATAACCTCAAAAACATTTATAAGGACAGCTCCCTTCTCAAGGCTCCTCCAAGGATAAAAGGATTAATACAGAGATCATTAAGAAACAAAATGCTAATATCCATATCAGGTGCCAAAGCAGCACTCTGCAGGTAGCAATAGCAAGAGAACGTTCACTGAAAAGTGATAGAATAAGTACAAAGTGATATTTCCTTTAAGTACACCAAAATCTGATTAAAAGCCTTAAGAGCTGGGAATCCTTTTGAGTTGTCATAGCTCAATAGAAAAGCTGCAATTTAGGCTTCTTTTATTAGGAGAACTTTTTAACAAGCAAACAGTTTTGTAGGGCTTTGTAAGCTCACAGGAGAGCTTTATATACCCATTTATTGATACTCCCGGGCCACGTTGGAGCTGGGTGATAATCAGTAAGAGCAATGAAAACAAAACCCTAACAGATTTTCTTCTCAGAACAGAGAGCCAGCTTGTCTGCTCCCTCTGAATCCTTTGTCATTTCCATGGCAAGAGAGCTCACTACTGCAGTGGTTACTATTATGTTATTGGAATCTATTTAGAGTTGAAGCATTTTATTTTTTTTATACACAGCACCAGATCTTTCCTACCCAGAAAGACAAGGTGATTTTTATCTGTGATCTGGGGCAAAAAAAACCCCCAAAACTTTCAATGAAAGATGCAGATGAGCAGCAGTGACACGAGGTTTGCATATTCCACTTTGCTGTGAAGGATCAGCAGTGCCTACCAGCACCACACAGACTGCGGTGGGGAAGCAGCTATGCAACGTGAATAGCTTTGATACAAAGAAGAATAAGATACTGTCTGAAAGACATCTGGGTAACTTTGAGTGTCAGGTGAACAACAAGCAGGAAAATAGCTGCTTGCTATTTATTTGAGACTCTGCAGGATTGAACGTATCAAAAGCAGGAAAATGCCCATTCTACTGTTATGCTACTCCTATCCTTTACAAGTAGGCCACACAACACTACTTTGTGCAATACAGTTGCAACATGCTCTTCCCTAATTACTTGCACTTAAAATTTCTGGAATGGCAAAATGAAGACAACTACAGACCCTCCTACACCTCTCTTCCATGTAGCCAAAGACTATCAAAGCCAAAAAGCTCAGCACATCATCACCTTACAGCCTGGGGAAAGTCCAGCAGAGGGCTACGAGGATGATTAAGGGACTGAAACATCTCATGTAAGAGGAAAGACTGAGAGCCCTGGGGCTGTTTAGCCTGGAGAAGGCTGAGAGAGGATCTGATCAATGTTTATAAATAGCTGAAGAGTGGGTGTCAGGAATATAGGGCCAGTCTCTTTTCAATGGTGCCCAGTGATAGAACAAGGGGTAACAGGCACAAACTGGAACACAGGAAGATCCACCTCAACATGAGAGGAAAATTCTTTGCTGTGAGCGTGATGGAGCCCTGGCCCAGGCTGCCCAGGGAGGCTGTGGAGTCTCCATCTCTGGAGACTTTCAAGGCCTGTCTGGACACCTTCGTGGGTAACCTTGCCTAGATGAACCTGCTTTGGCAGGGGGACTGGATGTGATCTCTAGAATTCCCTTCCAACTCCTACCATTCTGTGACTCTGTGCTACAGCCTTTGCTACAGGCCCTGCAGCAGGATGGATAGCGGCCATCCGCACCCACCCACCTGGGCACAGAGGAGCCCCTGTTCTGTGCGTCACAGAAGATGATGAGGAATAACAGGTTAGGCACCACAAGAGACAAGCTGGCATCTCAGTGATAGCTTCCAAGTCACCTCGAAGTTGGGAGTCTATCCACATGTTGGCCACTTGGTTCTAGCCAAGTTACTCTAAGCAGGTTTCCCCAGCTGGCCACAGACTGTGCACTCCTTCAGATTAATCCGAAAGCACACAGCTGCTCTGCAGCAGTGCTGAGCTGACAAGCCATACCCTGATCATATTTAATTATATAGCAGGTATTTGAGACTTTTTAAGGCCTATTAAATTAGCACACTTTACCTTTGCTATGAAGCATTTTTGCACCTGTAAAACGTAACAACTCCTGCATTTTATTTTAGTAATACTAAAGCCAAGCAATGACTGTCACTCGCTAGAGATAATGCGAGTTGTTTCAGCCCAGAATTAAAATGTCTATGAGAAAATTAATTCCATCTTCACAAAGGAATCTTGACATTGTGCAGAAAATGCAGGTTGGGGCTACACACTGAATAACCAAGGGAATTAATGGCCTCAAGTTGTGCCAAGGGAGGTTTAGATTGGATATTAGGAAGAAATTCTTTAATGAAAGAGTGATCAGGTACTGGAACAGGCTGCTCAGGGAAGTGGTGGAGTCACCATCCCTGAAGGTGTTCAAAAAATGAGTAGATGTAGCACTTCACGACGTGGTCTAGTGGTCAAGGAGATGTTGGGATGAAGGTTGGACTTGATGATCCTACAGGTCTTTTCCAACCTTAATGATTCTGTGATAATAAAGCTTTGCATAGCTGCTTAGTATTTGGTGGCCATCCACTCTTTGCACGGAGCTGGACATCTGTCTCTGGAAAAGGCAGCAGGAACTTCAGGTTAAAGAGTCACAACAATTATTCAAAGGAGTGGGACTGGTGGAACCAGAGCCATGTGCCATTGCTACCTTTCTGTTTGAGAATTTAACTTTGAAATTTGGATATTCCTATGTTATAATTTTCTAAAATTATAACTTTAAAATTTGGGGTTTTTTCTAAAGCAAACTGGAAACAATGTCCAGAAGTTCCATCAGGTGGACTCCTATCAATGCTTCTGTGGCGCATCTGCACCAGAGAAATTAGATACAGCACATCTGCCTTCACCATTTCACCTGAACAACAGCACAGCAGCAGTAGTCTACCACCCTGTGCTGGCATTAGTGGACTGTCAAGGGCAAACGGTTCCAGTACAGCTGGCCAATGAAGAATATGCCGGCCAAAGTGCAATGAGGAGATGGAACAATCCTGTATTTCCACTAAACGGGTACATTCATTATTATCTGTCTGCCTCTTCCCTCTCTAGAGTTGTGGGTTTTTTCCTTCCTAATCTCTTGTAGGCCAGGAAGACCAGCACTGCCTGGGTTTGTTATCCTCATACCCAGAAAGTATCAGATTCCTCCCTCTAAATTCTAGCCGCAGCTTCAACTAAGAGAGAAGTCCAGCCTAATCCCAGCAGATACACGTCAGGATATACATAAAATTCAGAAAACAACCTCCCCAAAATCTCTACTGCACATGTTATATGGAGGCTTCTAATTCTTCCATAATTCCCAACTTTTGATTGTGGCTGTCAGACTGCTTAGAAAAGGCAGCCTCCTCTCCCGAGGGCTGTGGCACCATGTGCCACATTCTACACTTCCTTTACCCAGTAAACGTAAGGAATAGGGCTGTTGTAATTGGATTTATAACCAAGCTGGGACATTTGCATGTTGTTGTTTTTTTTTTTAATCTTGAATGAACTTTCCAGTGGCAGAATCACCAGTGGGTATCATTTAACTCTTGAGAGAAATTGCTAGAATACGAACAATACAGTTCCTTTCTTACCCCATACTTGCTTAAAAAATATTGTAAGTTGCCTGTGAAGCTTCCCCACACCCTTTACAAAAACAACATAATATTAAACCTACGTTGTTTGTTCTAATTGTTGATTATTTTTCTTCTTCCTTGGAGGCTTCTTCTTCTTTGGCTTGTTGGCGTTCTGATTATTTTGTTTGTTGTTCACACCAAAGTGTCCTGCTGATATATCACTCTGTAGAAGGTTAACCAAGAGTGGACTTGTGAGTGTAACATCTTTATTGACAGGAAAAACAGGATTCTGCCCACAGGAAATCTGATTCCCATTTGGCGTTCCACTAAACCCTGTATTGAAAGGCAGCCCATGGCCAGAGAAATGACTCCCTGAAGAAGTGTTGTTTCCTTGCATTGCTTGCATATGAGAAGGCACCATGTTTGGCTGCTGCACAGGAACATCAGGTAACATCTGTGTCAAGTTCACATCATTATTTGTTGTAGTAGTAGTATCCCCAAGTTGCTGAGACATGTGAGGACCAGGTCCAGTGGGTCTTAAAACTTGCCCTTGAATTCCCATAACCTGAGAAGGATTACCATTCACAGGGCCTTGCTGTGCCATCATCTGCCCAGTGAACTGCACCATGTTTCCTTGCATGTTTGGGGTTGGTCCTCTCATCAGTTGAGCTGGCCCCGTCATAACATTGGACTGGTTTTGAGTACTAAAGGGCTGTTTATTTCCTTGCATCTGAGTGGTCATCATCTGTTCCATCATCGAGTTTTGTTGTAACAAGACCTGTCCCTGAGGTCCCATCATCTGATTGTGTGTAGACATCATCTGTTGTCCCTGCTGGGGAATCATCTGTTTGGGTGGGGTCATCCTTTGGGGAGAAGGACCAAGATTTTGGTTTTGTGGTGTTACCATCATCTGGCCTTGTGGCATGAGCTGAGTTCGAGAAAGTATCATCTGGTTCTGAGGGTTCAGTGATCCCTGAGCCTGAATGTTTACCATCTGTCCTTGGGAAGATACGATTTGCTGATGCATTCCCATAAGCTGAGACTGTGGTCCTTGCTGAGGCTGTCCCTGTATGCTGCCCATGTTAACTTGTGGCACCCCACTAGCACCAGCCTGCTGGTTGTTCATATTTCCATGAAGTCCCATTAGATTGGTCTGCATCATATTTGGTGGGCCATGTGGTGCTTGCATCTGATTTTGAGGAGCTCCAGATCCTTGGCCACCTTAAAAAAAGAAATTACCATTAAGAAACTGACTGGAGTGGTATGAGAGTTTTCACAACTTTTGATGTCCAGTAAGTACTCCAAAATTGAATGAACTGGATATCTGACATATGTGCAGTGCTGTGATGCAATGTCTGATGCTACATTACACATTAGTTGTCAAAACAGAGCACTTTACATCTCAAAATAAACAATCAGACTGGTACTTCCCATGTACCCCTCTGCAGAAGACATAACAGAAAGTTAATTTCAGTTGTTATCTGTACTTAAGTTTGAAAACCTTCCATAATATCACCTAACTCAAGGGAATAATCCCTAACAAAAATAAGCTTCAAACCTTGAGGTTATTTTATAATGGGTTAAAAAATAAATACCCTGTTGAGTACTGATTAAATGACCTTATCAGGGGATCCACATCAGAAAAAAGAGTAATAATCAGTGTTAAATGCAGACATTTGTGAACTAAGGATTTACTTTTTTTACAGGACTGACTGTACATAGACTTCCGAGGCTTTCAAAGGAAATAATCAAGAATCTTTTCAATGCAGAACAAGATTATTTTGTTGTTCTGCTTTTAAGGTAATAACATTCTCTTTTTCTTTTTTTTTTTCTGGACAAGAAGTTACTTTTGTCTTGTGTCTTTACCACCCCTAGCCTCCATATTTCAGTACTGCTTCCATTCCACTTCTTAACAGATACTTCTGTATCCCACTACCACAGTCTTCGTCAATAACAGTTGGGTTGTCTGAAAAACATGAGCAGCCTCCTGCTTTTATCTTCCTGATTTAGCAGCACACACAAAATGCTCGTGCAGCCCCAGCCCGCTAACTCCCTAGTCATGACAAGAGTTTAATGTTCTGGTATCCATGTTACACAAGTACATGCGTAATTTTCTACAAAAAACCCCAAACCCAAACCAAAAAAACAACGGAGGAGGCCACATTCCAAACAGACCTGTGTGCTGCACATTTTGGCTCGTTTGCAGCTGTGGTGCTCCGCTGTTCACTGGTGTTCCTGGAGCTGTGGAGGGGACCTGACCTTGCATGAAGTTCTGGTTAGCCTGGCCTGCAGGGAACCCTGGGGGCAGGCGCTTGGGCATTCCTGAACAGAAGAGTTTTCTTATTAGTATGGAGGAAGTGAAAAAAGAGAAAATCTGTAACTGGAGTACGACAGGAAGAACACCTTTGAGTCTGTGATGTCATATTACAGGTTTAGGCAGGAGGTGGTTTTTGCCAAAGTACAAAACCCACTGAAGACATTTATAGTTCTTATCTGTGCAATAGTTCTGTGTAACAAACTACTGTGACTCAGTTCAAACTGTAATTTAAGTATAGAACTTACAGGGAAAGTGAACAGTCCATGTTTGGTTTTAATTTAGAGACTTGAAATTAAAGTAACAGTTTCTGTTTTCTTCTCTACTGCATCACAACTCTCCTCAGGCCCTTAACTTACTCCATGTATGCAAACACCAATAACCTGCATTTTTATTACAGTGATGTGCTCCACTCAACAGCAACTCCCACCATAACCAGGTACACACTCCTCTGTACTCCTTTGCACCACTGCTGTGAGTAGACACACAAAGTAACTTCTCAGCCCCAAGTGGGCCGAGTAACCTCATGAGACAGCAACATCCAGGGTCTAGAGCTCATCTGAGTAACCCCACTATTCCTACTGCAAGAGCAAGTAATTCTACCACGCCTCTATCTGGCACAACGCCCATACTCTGACATCCCAAAACATCATTGCTGCCCCGAGACAGAGTAAAACCCTCCCTCGACCTACCAGCATGAGCAGTAGCACGAATGGAATTAACAGAACTCACTTCTTTTTAACTCACTGTCAAACAGACAACGCCACAGACCTAGAAGCAGTCCTGTCCTCCCTTGTTTTTCTGACCCATGACACACCCAGCCAGGGTTTGACTTTGGTTCCTTCCACAGTTAAACTTTCTTGCACACTTAATTGTATTGCTTGTGTTAATTAACCTAGTCTTAGGTTTGTAATTAATATTTCAAGACAGTCAAGTTTACAGGTCAAACAAGACACATCTGCAAACATCGCATCACCGGACTCTACTTTTAGTTCTGGTAAACTTTTAGGAATAAAGGTTTATGCTATAAGTTTATTCCTAAGGAAAAAAAAACAAAACAAAAAACTTTTTCATGTAGGAATGCTTGAACTAAGAAAAGTAGTGTTAACTTGGCCTATTCCGAATCCAATATAAATTCTGATTTGCTAAATTAACTAATGAAATGGAAAACGTTTGGATGTACTAATTTACATCAGAGCTTTAAATTCAAGATGGCTTCAAAACTGAAAGATTCATAATTACTATTTAATTAACATATAAATTGCAGCAAGGAATGAGCATGTGTAGAAGCCAGGCAAAAATCTCAGCAAGTGGAAGCAACATGGCTTTGCTGAAACAAATGGAACCTGTCTTTTTAAATCAGCTGAGGATATCGCTCACAGCGGGACTGTCCATTTTAGCAATAAGGTCTACACTGAGCCTAAATAGCGTCTATTGATAGTTTATTTGGGGTGTCATTTTTAACTCAAAAAAAGTAGGGGTTTGTTTGTAGTAGAAAGGAAGGAGAAGACAGAGGTTATTCTAGCTAGAGGTCATGGCTATGCTACCGAGAGGAAATGATTCCTGATGGGGACACATGGCTGGTGAGGCGAAACTGTATGGAAATGTGCCCATAAAATAATAAATAACTGCTTCCAGATGGAGATAAGATAAGATATACCAAGTATAGGGCACTGGCAGATCCTAAGAACAGTCTGGAAGACGAGAACCTTGAAACTGAGACAATTAATCAAATTATCTGAATTGATCTGAATTCAAATGAGACCCATGGTACAAACAGTGAAAACAAGAAGCACGTCCAGATCAGATCAGCAGACCAAGAAACTTACAGCAGACCAACTCCTTACAGCTTTTTGGACAGATTTCAGACATACAATGTGAGAATGCAAGAAACTAGAATACATGTGTGCAGGTGGACAAAGAATAGGGCTCGTATCTTAAAAGTATAGAAAGAAAATATTTCAAAGGCTTAAACAAGAGCTTGTGTATGGGCATCTGAGAGCAGCCGTTTCAGAAAACGATGAACAAATGAGTGAGCAGAGAGAAGTGCAACAAGTCTGGCAGAGAACCACAAAAGGGGAAAAAACACCAGGGACACAAAAGAGATCTTGGGGCTGATAAATGAAATTCCTTCACTGTCAGAGAAGAATGTGAGAAGTAGTAAATAAATGATCTGAGTGCAGAGGTCCACAGAGAAAACTAAAGACAACACAGACTAAGGGGAAGTCAAAATATCCCTTGACCTTTTAATTTTAGGCTAGGGAGTACAACAGCATGGCAGTAATAGCTCTTTCCTCTTTTATATGGGAAGAAACCAATGACAAATAAAGACAGGGTCAAGCAGAGACATCCACAACTTAGAAAGGAAGATGTAAAATAACATCTCTCTTCCATAGTAGAAAACGTAAATGATGACAGAGGAAGCTGAGGAGAGAAAGAAAGCGTTCATTTGTTCTTATTACACTCTCTCTTTCTCAAAAAAATCCCTCCCCCTCCCTAAAAATGAACACCACCAAACCAAAAACCCCACACCACCTCGGAATATCCTGAACTTGCTTAAAGGTAACAGAAGAATTGTCAAGAGGATGACTGGCAGTCACAACCAGCACCTGCAGACAGCAATTTCTTTCTGCAGTGGCCTGAGTCTACCCTTGCGTCACCCCTGTGACAGTGCAGGACAGAGACGGGCAGTAGGAGGGAAGTGATGCCAATGCTAATTCACCTGTACCCACATTACACTCAATCTATGCCTTTATTCTATCTTTTAAAGGGTCTTTTCAAAACTAACAGCAACATTAGTTCTAGCCATTTTGTTTCATTTCTTTTTAAAATGAAAGAAGGTCTCAGAACTTCTTACCTCCTAAACCAGAGTGTAAACCTTGTGGACCTTGGTTTTGCTGCTGCATCACCATGAAGTTGGGGGGTACGTTCCCCTGTTGCACCATAGGATTACGACTAGGAGAACTGACAGGCTGCTGAAATCCCTGGGGAAGCGTGCTACTCTGGGGAGGCCTTGGTCCCATTTGCTGCTGCGTCTGGTTAACTGTTGGAGATGATGCAGGAGATCCCTGCTGGAAGGAGGAGGGAGAGGAAGCAGGAGACTTGTTGGTCAGGTGGGGTTGCTGTAGTGGCGTAGGAACCCGTGAGGGCCCTCCCTGAAGGCTTTTCATTTGAGGAGCAGTAAACTGGCCAGGATTGCTCATCTGGGGAAAGTTTGAGTGAGCCTGGGAAGCTTGCTGGCTTCCAAAAGGATATGGAGGTGGAGGATGAGTAGGAGTTTGCACTGTTGCTAGAGATGGTCTTGCTTGAAGCTGCTGCTGCATTTGTCCAGGCAATGGGGCCTTTTTCCAACCCTGGTTTACTGTCATTGTACCCAATGCTGACTGGGTTGGAGGAGGCTGAAGTGCTCCAGAAGGAAGCTGGTTCCAGCCAGGGGGAACTGGAACCTGTGCTGGTGAAGTAAATGAAGGTCGAATACCCTGCTGTGGCTGCGGATGTGGCTGGGGAGGACGTGGCTGCAACTGCGTCTGCTGCTGTAGCTGCTGAAAGTTGGCTGAGTTCATCTGCCTGTTTACAGGAACTGACTGCATTGAATGAAGCTGTGGAGCTAAAGATCCAGATGGATGATTTTGCTGCTGGATATTTAGCCCAGATAACAGTGGGTCCATTGCATCTATTAAAATAGCAAAGAAAAGTAAAAAAAAAATAAAAAATAACCTACTGCAGAGGAAATCCACGTCAAAACAAGAGAGGGTTAATTGCTTGCTTGCATTTGCTTACTCTGCATAAAAGTTTATGCTCCGGTGTTCCGATTTCTTCAACAGACAGAACAGGCAATGCTTTAAAAGTTTTCAAAATGTTTGGAAATCCTGAGAAGCCAAGTCTCACCAATTTACAACCTCTTCAATGAAGCAAAACAGCTCCACAGCGCCTGTTGCTATAGACTACTGTAGGCCTTCTACACCCTTAGAATCACAGAAACACAGAATATCTCAAGTTGGAAGGGACCCATAAAGATCACTGAGTCCAGCTCCTCGCTCCTTGCAGGACTACCTAAAACTAGACCACATGACTAAGAGCATCACCCAGACACACCCTGAACTCTGACAGCCTTGGTGCCATGACCACTTCCCTGTTCCAGGGACCAACGACCCAGTGAAGAGCCTTTTCCTAATGTCCAATCTGAACTTCCCCTGACACAGCTTCATTCCATTTCCTCGTGTCCTATTGCTGGTCACCAGAGAGAAGAGATCAGCACCTCCCCCTCCGCTGCCCCCCTTGAGGAAGTTTAGACCACGATGAGGTCCCCCCTCAGCCTTCTCTTCTCCAAGCTGAACAAGCCAAGTGACCTCAGCCACTCCTTGTAAGCCTTGGCCTCAAGGCCTTTCACCACCTTGGTTGCCCTCCTCTGGACAAGCTCTCATAGTCTGGGGTCCTCTGTGTACCGAGGTGCCCAGAACTGTGCACAGGACTCGAGGTGGGGCCACACCTGTGTGGTACAGAGTGGGACACTCACCCCCTCAACCAGCTCATGATGCTGTTCTTGATACCCCCCAGGACACAGTTGGCCCTTCTAGCTGCCAGGGTACTCCGTGGACTCCTTTTCAACTTGCCATCAACCCAAACCCCCGGATTTCTTACCAGAGGCCTGCTTTCCAGCCTCTCCTTCTCCAGTCTGTATGTATAACTCACTTGTTAGGTTATCCCTACCAATTAAAGTATGTGGCATAATGAGGAATTTAGGTAGTATCATAAACAAATATTCCAAGAATATTTAAAACTTTTATGAAAAATGCTGTCTGTACGAATAAATACTGCAGAGATCTACAGAAGCTGGCATGTACTGCCACCACTCTGTGGAGGGACAAGTAATAACCAGATGCCAATCCATAAACTTCCAGCCTACGTACTCCTCCAGAAAAGCATCTGAGCTGTCTGGTGTATCTGCTTCCCGCCGGAGACATCTGCCTCATTCCACCAATCCTTCTTCTACGCTTATCTAAACATAAAGCTCAGTTACAACAGTTGTACCACAAAAATATCACTGCCGCTGCTCAATGTATTTGAACAAATTACCAAGCAAGCTGGTGACTTATTAGGCACTCAAATGACTTGAGAAGTTTTCCCACATCAGAAGAGGCAGGAAGGGTTCCACAGAAAGAGTAACTCCCAGAAAGGGCAGGGAAATAAATATTCCAGGACAATCCTGGAGTACTCTTATAAGCCTATGAGCTGAAGAATGAAAATTCAAGAATGTTTTCAGGTAAGTAGAGTGACTCAGTTTTACCACCTGGCTGTGAGGAAGGCCGAGGTGTTCTTGACTGCAGCTCAGCACCAGCACCACTTGCCACTATCGAGGAGGGCACATTTCCACTCTGGGACATCATGACAGCTGTAGCATTGCTCATTCTTATTAAACCTTAAAAAATATAAATAAAAATTATCGAGTCTTACAGTTTTTACCTAGAGAGGAATTTTAGATATATTTTTTTAACATGAAGAAAAATTATATTTGTTAATTAAACATTTATTTAGACTGTTTGTCTGAAATAACTTGAGGGGACATATCTCTGTCTGAAAGCTCAGATTCCCTTGTATAAAACAAACATGTTAACGTCTTGCCGAACCTTTTCCTTTAGCACTAAACCTTTGAAAAGGCTGCAGAAGGAAACCCTCCCAAATCATGAATTATTTCAGCCTGACTTGCCACTAAAGTCACCAAGTGACAAGACTGTACCAAAGTCATACATGTACTAAGGTTTTTGCAAAATCTGGTACTAGAAAGTACCAGAGGTGTTGTAACAGAAAAATGTTAGTATTTTGCTTCCAGGGGTGAAGGACTGTTTATGTTTTTATTTATAAATAAACCATATTAAATGGTTTATATTGTTGACCTGCTGGTTATATTGTTGTATTTATACTGATGCATTCATATCATTGGCCTGCAGGCAAGAAATGAAGATAAGGATTGTCACAGTGATTAGAGCAGCCACTTTTAAAGTAAACCTTTCCTTAAAGGTTTTATATTCCTAGTTAAGCACAATGATTTAACCACCATTTAATCAAGTTTCTACAGAGGAAAAACGTTCTTTTGATTCCTTCTCACCAACAGCCACACACTCATTTTGCATTAACTCTGACAAAAAATGCTCCTGGTATTTTTAATTGCTTGATATCCTATTTACTAAAATACTAACTAGTTTGTTTTGCCTTATGATTCAGCTATTAAAACAAATTACGTAGTAGCTTTCTTTTAACTTTTCCTAAAATTTGGATTTTGTAATTAAAAAGTACTTATCATGTATATACAATGCTCTAAAATGTAGAGTTTAATAAAACTACTTCTCCATGAAAATTCTCTATGATCAGATCAGAAAATAAGAGACTAACAACGACAGTATCCTGTCCTTCCCATAATTATAACGGGTTTAGTCTACAATAGTTTGTTATTGCACACTGAATAAAGGCTTGTGCTCATTTTCATAAAGGCAGCCAAACAGAAAATTGTGATAATAAAAAACCAAAACACCAACACAAAAATCCCAACCACCAAACCCTCAAAAAAACCCCAAACCTATCTGCCCCATCCAAATCACTCCAGCGTTTGTGGGAGAAAATTCAGCCATCTATTCAGTTTACATAACATGGGACACGGTTTGACAGTACAAAGAAAAGAACACACAATTAAAACAGCAATTATAATTCTGCGAACAACAGCTGCTACAATCAGTGACATTTTGATTAGCTTAGTAACAAATTTCACAGTGAAAAAATTGGTTTCAGACAAAGAAAACCCACAGGAACTTACCTTGTCCCCCTTGCATGGGGAACCCTGTTTCCATTCGCACCGAGTTGCCTGCTCCCAGGGGCCCATTGATTCGTACATCTTGGCTTCTGTTTTGAGCTAAAGCCAAGTTGATAGCACCTTCCCCTACAAGCAATGCACAGTTCAGGTGAACCGAGTGATACGTGGAAAAGCAGAACACAGACATTTGCAGAAGGATGTTTAAAGATGTCAAGGAAGGAAGAACAACCTTCACCTATACTGTGCACGTTCTAAAGATAATTATGCCTCATACTACCCTTATCTTATGGATTTCAATTTTAAGAAAAACAAACACTATGATAAGGGTTAAATGCTCTTGGTTTCATCTTCAGTGTGCTCTTGGAAAACTGTCCAGAACTTTGGTTGTGAAATCCACTGAAAACTTGTTTTAAAGAGAGTCTCATATGAAACAATTAGGGGAAAAAAAAAATAGTGCAAGTTTTGCTGGCTAAAACTCAAACTCCATTTTTCAGGAGGTTTCCTGATGCTCAGAAGATTTTCATATATCATTTTTATTATTAAACCCATTCTTGAAATAATAAAAGTCTTGAGCTGCTTTTTCATTGAAGTCACTCCCCAAATTACTAAACTAGAAGTTTTGCAACATTAACCAAGTACACAAAATCACTCCTTGAGCATATTTCAATTTTAGCTCAGTGGCTTTGGAAGCAAATGAGGTGCGAAATACCTTCAATTTGAACTGAGAGAATTCCCAGGTCACGAAGTTGTTGGTTATTATTCTGAGCCAGAATTCGCAGCCGCTCAGCAGCTTCACGGGGTATGTTGAAGGTAACGCGGACACTGTTCCAAGGCTCTATCTTCTGCAGTTTTAACTTGTTGGAGTCTTAAAACAAAAACAGTCAGAGTCAGCACAAAGGCAGTTTTCAAACACATAAAAAAGCACAGCTGAAAAAAAATGAAACAATTATTTGGCTTTGAGAACTGTCAGTCTCAGGTACAGGAGACTTCTCCAGCGCAGATGTACAGTCATCAATACTGCCAAACCACACCAGGTATTTTCCAAAAATCAGCAATATATAAACTACCCAGCTGGTAACCAGTGAAATAGCCAACACAATCACTTGACATATTACTGAAAAATTCAAGTATTCTGTGGATAAACTACTTTGGAAACACATGAAAATACCTAATAGAACAGATTTAGTAAATCTCTAAGTGAACAGATGTATGAAAAAACTGACAAGAACTAAACCTTATTCTTGAAATATTCACTCTACAAATGCTTGTGAAACTATCTTTTTTTTTTAGAAGGCCAGTGCCAGAGTCCAAGCAGTATTTCATTAATTTCTACCATATTATTTTATTTTTTTCTCAATAGATATTCAACCCACTGCAAAAAAGCATATCAAAGTAGTGCAAAATATTTCATTGCAGGTTTTCTGAGAACCAGTTTTACACAAGTGTTTCTGTGTAGATTGGTTGTTTTAAAAGTAACAGGTGGGAACTAGCATGACAGCAGAGCAGTCATGGTGGAGGTATTTATTATCTGAAGTGGTACCTAACTAAACTATCACCACAAAATGCATTTAAGGATAATTAAAACTATATTCCTAACACAGGTTTATAAACTTCCAGTTTCTAGCTTTCTGAAAAGGAAGTCCCTTTCAAAACAGAAAACATTGGCCCAAATTTTCATCAGCTTTTTCTCCTACTGTAACATGAGATTTACGAAAAGTTTGCTAGGTTTTCGATTCTGAAGAACATGCTATTTAAGAATGCCAATAACTCATTCCTATTAAGCAATATCTTGTCCTTAATTCACCAAGTCCCTTCTGCTGCTACAGTAATAGTATTACTAAATTCATCCTTTTTCTACCTATAAACACATTTTTGGCTAGAAACTTGGCAGGAGCTGGTTTTAATATCTCCTTTTGTGGAGGTTTGAACATTGCTATATTTACTGTTATTCATGTTCCAATATTTCACCTATAAAAATTGCATTATCAGTTTCATTACTTCTATATATTAGTACTCGAGTTTGTTTTTCAAACATCACATCTGCCAAGTCTAAACCAATGTTATTTACTAACTCAACATTCTGAATATCCTATTTTGTTCTGAATCAGTTTAAGTAACTTGTCACATGGATAATTTTCAAATTAATTTGACACTGACTTTAAAACTTGTTTTCTGCTTTCTCAGCTGAGGTCAGAATCATGTTAACTAATCCTGCCATTAATATTTATAACGCTCCCCACATGCAGATGCCTCTGTTTAACAAAGGCAACTCTGTGCAGCTACAGATTGGATTTGCTTCCATTCAGAAAGTGCGCAATTCAGCTACGGTATTAATACACACCCTTTTACATCAGTAACTCTGCTAATTTTGTCTACTTCCAACTGTTTATAGATACAACTCAAAACAGTGGTAATTTCTTCACAGTAGTTTTGTCTTATCCCAGCTTTTTTATCTCCCCAAGAGATAACAGCAAGGATCCCCATAACTGACGCCAGACCCAACAGACTACAACTGGGCAAAATGGAAAGAAAAGAACCAAGTGTCAGAGAAATTCAGTTTGGTTCTTCAGAAGTCATAGGTTATTTTTCTGAAAAGGTATTTGACGTTACTGGAAAAACAAGCAATACAATGAACATTGTAAAACCTAATGCAGAGAATGAGTTGTGTCTAAACACGAAGACTGCCCGCCTGAGGAAGAAAGGTGGAGTCTTCTTGTATGGTGCGATTTCAAAAGACCAAGCAACACAACAGCAGAGTGCTGAGATGGAGACCTGCAGTTATCAGGAAAAGCCTGGTTCACAAACAGCAGAAAGACGGGGAGAGAGAGCGTGTGGGCAAAGACGTGGCTTTTATACTGCGGTTACATGACATCATGCTAAGTCAGATCAGCACTGCTGTGGTCCCAGTCTCCAAGGCTCTTCTGATTATGTGTTCCTGCCACCACGCTTAAGGCAACCCACCTGGCGTTAGCCATTTCTGCAGCAAACTACAGTAACAGCAAGAAATTAAGCTGTTAACCTGACTGTTCAAGTACCGTCAGACGAGGGGCATTCCTGGGGAAACTGGCAGCGGGGAAGGAGTGTATCACTGATCCCAGCACCCTGACCCACGCCATCGCAGCACTGCACCCGTACCAAAGGAGGGCTGTCTCTTGAGAAAGACTGTACTCATACAAGCAAGATTACATCACTGAGTGGACGTAAGGAATCACCGTAAGACCCTTTGCAAAGGTGCCCAGACAGTGGACAGAAGTCCTTTTCCAGATCTAGATGTGCTGGTAATACATGTTGTCCCAAAAGCCTGTTATCATTCTACTAGCTCTATAGCTGTCCCCAGACCTCGGTGGGCACACAGGGGCATGTGAGAACATTCCACACCCCCCAGCAGAAAAAACAAGTAAATCAGGTAGTGTAGGTCAATGTAGCAGCAAAGGGGCAGTAACATCTTGAGCTGATACAGTTACTTAGGAGCAAATCTATAATCAGATGAACTGCAGTGGTTTAAACTGAATGGTGTTGGTAGTAAAAAACATCTCCTCTGTGGACAAGCCTGGTTTCACTTTCATACAGCACAGCAACGTGTAATGGAGAGAAATGAAAGAAAAAAACCCAAGTAAAACATGGGCACTGAACAGGAATAAATGAACTCATTAATGAAATCAGTTTTAAACAATAAAACAACTGCAGAAATTTGCACCCTGTGTCTCTGAGAAGAGCAGCTCCCAAATTCGCTAAGAATAACCCCAACAAATCTTATTACAAAGTAACTCAAACCAAGTATTTCTTTGTACAAGCACCCTGACTACGTAAATACATATTTCATGGACAGCTGAAAAATGACAGGAAGGTACATTACCCATGTGTAAAAGGCCAGGCACATTCTCCAATATGATAGCTAGTTTCTGCTCAAAGTCTCTGTCACCTATATTTCCTTTAAAAGCTACGAAGATTGTGGAATCCTCAGGAGCAGCCTCCTGCTTCAGTTCATCTTCCTCCAGTCCTGAATCAAAATCCACCTCTAAGTCTTCCATAGCTGAGGAGTACAAGGAGGCATACGTATCTTTTAAGTTAGGTAGATCATCCAAAACCATTGTTTCCAACAATGGGAGCCTGTCAGACGTTAAGATGATGCTTGGGAGGGAAAAAAATAATTACATTAAGTATAATAATAAGCGCGCAAAGACATTAACAACTGCTTTCAATGGCACATGAAATCAATGACAGAAAAACCTACCGGATGACCCAATGCCAGGGTCTGTGAGACAAACTGTGCGGCTTTGAAAACGGTGGCCATTGCAGGATGCAAGATTCATCCACTAGAACAAACGGAAGTGGTTTCCTGACAGAATCCTGCTGCACATGACTTGAGAAGTATTCCAGTTGACCTAAATGATAGTCAGGTAGAAAGGAAGATAGAGGGTAAAAAAAAAAAAAAAAGGACAAAAAACCCAATTACATTCATCTCCCCATTGCACAGAGGGAAGGCAAGAAGGCAAGAACCCAGGACCAACTCTGCAGTGCCTAACTGCCAGGAAATTGTAAGACTCACAGCAATGTTGTAATTATCGAAAAATAAGAAAACCACCAAATTTAGTTGAAGGGATGCAAGAGGCACTCCTTTGTCCAGGAAAGCAGCAGGAAAGCCACAGCACATTTCTACCAGGAGAAATTTAGCACTTCACAAATATTTTACTCACATCCAGGGAAATCTCAGGCATACTATGCCTTCCTTCTAAAAGTTTGTAGAGATTTAGGTGTTTTCAGGTTCTTATGCAAATTATAACCTGAAATTTCCTCCCCTATGCTAGCCCACAACTTCCCCCACACCCCTGAGCCAGGATAAGAATAAAATCTAGTAAATCAAGTCACATGCCTGATGTTTTTTACTTTATATAATATCTAGACTTTGCAATAAATTTTACTTGACATTACAATAGCAATTTAAGCTGTTATGTGTACAGAAGTACCACCTATGATAAAAGTTATCCGTACATCTGCGGTGAATAACCCCAATGTTGAGTTAAGATACCCATTTTCTCACCCCAGCACACGCCCTCACAAGGGCTACGGCACTAACTCCTCCAGGTGAGGCCTCCATTCCCACATGCAACACTCTGCAAGTATTGCTGGAAGATTAAAACCAACTACACCAATAGCCAAAGCTGATGTCAAGACCAAAAAAGGGACCTGTTCCTGAACACCGCTGTCAAAAACAAATCAGTTCAACAGCCAGGACTGTCAAGACCTCATAACTCCAAAGCTGTCGGTATCCAGCACAACCCACCCAAAACGCTGACTCTGGGACAAAGTACCCTTGAATAGGATACAGATTGGGGTTTTGGCAGAGGTTCAAGTTCCCAGAATAAATTAAAACCACAGCTCTGAAACTGAAGGTGAGCAGCAGATACTGGCCAGAAAATAGCCTTTTTAAATAAAAAAATATAACAAAATTAGACAAGCATAGTTTCAGCTCTACGTTGTTTGTACACTCACATAACATTGCTGAAGGACATACTACAAATGAAAAAGCAAGGGCTCGGAAGTCACAAAATGCCCTCAGTGTTTGGTCAGGTCTATGCACACGCTTACTGTGATTTTACAGAACACATTGGGGTTTTTTTCCTCCCTTGCCACCCTACACACTAGGCAGGCTCAATGGCATTAATGAACAATCACCTATTTTACATAGAGTTACTCTCTTCATACTCCCACACCAGGCCTTCCTTCTCAAACACAATTCAAATCTTGGATTAAAATAAAAACTAATTTTGTCTCACAAATTTTGTCTTCTGTAGTCCTGCAACAGAAAGTAAGTAAAAAATGTTTCCCAGCCACTGATCTATTTCCATAATGTTTTCATAACTTGCTGCTACCACGGAAATTTTCAAGATGGGCAACAGAGACAAAAATTTCAAAAATTATTTATCAGGTCAACAAGGACAATTAAATCTTTGTTTAGCCCCCAGACTCCTTGCTGCTCAGCTCTCTATCTAACACACAGGCCTGAGTGCTTGGCACCTCCATTAAGTTGAACTAGTGCTTATGACAGGTGCCCAGAAAATGAGAATGACAATTAATAAGCATTTTGTGAAAAGGTGTTTTAATTCAATTTTCACACAACTTCTTGGATGGGGAACTTCCTCACCAGAGATGGCTTCACACCAGGAGAGAATTCCCTCTCCTTCTGCATTCCTACATCATTCATTACACGTACGCTGACTTCAGGGAGAAAGGAGCTGGGAGTCCTACACAAATCACCTTTATAATGACCAGGTACAGTCATTCTGTGCACTGAGACAAGCATCCTGTGAATTATAAGCATTGTATTTTGAAGAAAATTACCTAGACAATAATTTATCTGAAAATCTTCAGTAAGTTTTTCAGGGAGAAAAACTTCGGCTCAACATGCAGGCTCTTAGGTGTCGAAAAAGCACGATTATTTAGAAGGGATGGGGTGTTCCACCTGCAGCAAGAAACATGAGTACTTCTGACAATCCCTACACCAAAGAAATACAAATTTCTCTATAAGAACACAAACATTTCTTTTTTTTTGAGCATCCACCTTCTCTGTGAAAAAGCAGAAGACTCCCACACTGCTTAAACCATTGTTTTAAAGACCTCATGAAAATGCCACAGCTTAGACCAGATTCTGTCAGTCTCACCTCAACGTGTCAAAATCTGACCCGAGTTGCTGAAAATTATGGCCCTTCATGAACACTATTAAAATATAGTTTGCTAAATCCTGAAGGGCCACAGGCCTTGTTTCATTTGACTCAAAATTTGACTGCAGGGAAAGCTTGAGTTAAGGAAAAAAGATTGAGCTTTACATTTTATTTTCTGGATAAGAACACGTAGCTACAGCTCCCTTTGCCTTGTCTTTTTGGTTTGGTTTTTTTTTTTGTTTCTCACATTCCGCTCCTCAAGGATCTCTGCTACATTCATCTTCCCTCTCTCCCTTCAAACACAGGGAGTTTAGTCTGTTCTATATTCAGGTATAATTTATCTCAAGTATGACAGGAGGAAGTAATGATTTCTGAAATCTTCCTCTTCAGGCAGAGAGCAGCACGCCGTCCATCTCAACCAAATGAATCCCAGCTGCATCCCTCCTCCTAACAAATTCCATAATCTCCTGGTTAGAGGGTTGACTTCCATAAATCATGAGCCAGCACGTGACCATAATTAGTGTGTACCTTCACTCAACACTCAGCCACATCAACACAAAAAGCCTTTAGCATAAGCACACACAGGTAAAACTCTGGCCACTCAACCGTTCCTGTAAACTAGATGGAAGTCCCAGCAGGCCATAGAGTATCTCTGATGAGTAAGAACCACACCTGAACTGAGCTGCACAACTACAGCACATTTCATGAGCCTCAGCATTCATGCTCACATGGCACCACAACCAGTCTCCAAGTATCATGCTCCATTCAAAGAACACACATGGCGTCCTTCCTACCCCTGCACCCTGTTGGTTTAGAGTTTCCAACCTAATATTTCCCATTGCACAACTGTTTCTGGAAACTCAGCAGCTTCAGAGCTACCACGCAGCAACCATCCACCCATGAACCTGGGCTGGGATAGGCTGTAGCAGCATAAAAAGTATTATGCCTGTTTATAATAAAAGTTGGCCTTATTGAGTATAATTATCAAAAATATGTAACTGAAATAAAAGAGGAAGGGATAAATAGCCAGGCAACAGACTGATCACCAAAACACGCCTGCAGTATCTTATGGGGGCTGGGGGTAACAGGGAACAGCCCATGAAAACTGGAGTGTCCAAACTGAAGGATACAGGGCACAGCCTGGTCTGCTAGAGGCTGGAGCTCCCCTGTACACACCAACTGACCTACGAGAACATGCAAGACAGAGACGCTCTGGAGGAAGAATTCACGTATGGCACAGCAATGGCACAGTCTAGCTGCGGGCTGACGGACAGCTGGGTCCCACTGCACACCACGGGAACCCAGAAGACAGTTTGTTATGCCATGTGTGGTCACCCACCAACCACCCCGACAGTAAAGGAAGCCTGCCTGACAAACCCAGCACCATGTGACTAGGGAATACTGAGAAAATCCCATCCAGTCCGTGGGAGAGATGGGATTAGAACAAAATCTGAAAGACAGTTGTCACTAGCTGGAGAGCAGCTGAACACCAGAAAGGCAGCACCACCAGATGGAAGTGCTGGTCTCTGGGGTTAAAAAATAGAAAAAAAAAAAAAAGAAAGGAAAAAACTCAACCTGGTATCTTGGTGTCCTCAACCAAGATCCACTCAACTATCCAAACTTACAGTTATGTCAATTTGTTTCTTAAACAGAACTTGAAGCCTCCTGTGCTGCTTTCTTCTAACTACTGCACTACACAACGCAAGTAAGCCCACACAAGACTTTCTCTCCTAACTTGTCCCAGGTTTTCTGCAACACAGTCTATTGATTTACAAGCTGTTTATACATTTCAGGGAACTCAGAATAAACACTGTCACAGCTGATGTCACACCAGAACATGCGCCCTCTCAAAACAAATATGCAGGGAGCCCAATTAAATGCAAAGTACTAAAATCCTGCCCTATGCCTGAAAAAGCACCCTTCCAAATCACACATAAGACTGGAAAGGGTGAGAGCCGAAGAAAAGATGGACTGATGACCTTGCCTAGCAGATGGCTGAAGTTAGCACTGAGCAGGGTCCTCATCCCCACATAGACCATTATTTAAAGCTGCAACAGGGAAGAGGAGAAAAATCAGTCCAGTAATGAGACAATCAAGCCCAGCCCCTTAGGGAATCCAGGACAGAGTGAGGAGAAAAAGTCTTTGATAGCAGTAGCAGCATAATTTCTGAAGGATACAGAACCTTCCTTGCTTCTGCTGCCATTGAAAAATGGTTTTCAAGCATTTTCAACGGAAAAAAAAGGAAAAAAGAAAAAAGCATGTCTTGAATAATACACTTGAAAGTTTTCTTCCCTTGTTTTAGGTGCCAGTGAGACAAGATGTAAAGGTATTTAGTAAGTTTTTCAGGATGGGGACAGAGGAGGTTCAGCACTGCTGGAACACTGTGAAGAAGATGGCTTTCTTTTAATGCGTAACATACTCACACTTGCACCTGTACAGACAATTCTGAAGTGTCCCGCCTATAAAACCCAGAAACACTCCGATCATAACAATGTATTATCCTCCTACAACTGTTTCAACTGCTTTGTTGCCTAGCACAGCGATCTTGGAGCTTGTCAAATCTGACCAATAGATAAACCTATATAAAAACAACCACTCTATGATATGAAGATTAAAATGACATCATTGTTTTTGGCAAAAATACACAAAAGTGATTTTAAAGCAAATTCTAAATAAGGGTCATATTGTTACAGCAGGAGATTAAATAAGGCCAAGAATCACTGTTAGAATACCTAAAAATAAACTTAAACATGCAGTAAAATTTCCTCTGACACAACTTTAGCCGGTGGTAGTTCTGGAACTTCAAACTTTGTCATTAAAGAGGGGTAATACCACAGAAGTGTCCCAACCACCCTCTTTTGGAGGAAGGTCTGAGAACAGCTACAAACCTGATGGCAAACACCTGTAACTCTATGGCAGACTGAGAAGTTCGCTCTGGAGACCTCCCAGCCCTCCAAATCCACACAAATGTTAGAGGTAAGGACTTATTTGTGGGACAGCTGGGAGGAGAATATATCAGAACAAGAAATACTCAAATGCATCATAAGCTTATTTTACCTACCAAACAAATTCCACAACTTCAGTACTTTGTGGCATGCAACAGGTCTTCAGGTAATCCCAGACTGGCAAACATGGTTAAACAGCAACTCCTCAGAAGGTAATCCTGAAAGAAAACCATGGCATTTCATCAATGATGCAAAGTAACAAAAATACTGAATACAACTGTGAACACCTCATTTTTTACTATACAGTCTGCACCAAACCCAACTCTCTCCTTAGTAATGCAAAAAGCCCGTGTTACTATAGTCGAATATTAAATGGCAAAGGATCTGGAAAAAAATCAACCTTTCATTACAGGAAAAAACCTGAATACTCCCATTGGCTGGAAATAACATTTTATTCTTCTAAGTAGGGAAGTTTTGCCTAGAATAATGGATTAATTAAGATAAACTGTCTGAGATTAAATTCATCTTCTGAAGAGAAATTGGCACAGCTAGGATGCACTTCAGCTCAACCTAAGCAAATGCCTAAACCAGCTAAGCTTAAGCTTATTCCAGAAACACGTTACAAGCTCGCGTGACCACCTCAGACAGACATTTTTATTGCAGGTGGCCAACAAAGCGAGATAAACCCATCCCCAGAACCCGCTCCTGTTCACAGTCTCATCAAGTTGCACTCAAGCCTCTCAGGGTAATGAAAGCGCAGCAGTAAATCTGATGCCCTCAGCGAAAACAAAACGCCGCCCCTCAAATCAAGAGGGTTTATATTAACATCCTGGTTCATTTTTTCAAGCGAGTTTTCTGCTCACACACCAGCCAGCTCATCAGTGGGGAAGGGACTGCCCAAGAACAAACTGGGGAAGCAGAAAAGGGAAGAGAACTCAGAAAGACGAAGCAGAAATTTGCTATCATCCATCTAGTTGATGAAGTAAAATAGTTTTAAAAGCCTGAGCTGTCAGTCCAGCGATTCAACAGGGAGGAAAGAGTAGTCACATTAAATCAGATTATAGATGCTTTGTAGCACTTTGCATAGTCATCTAACACTTTCCAAGCTCTGGTATCTTATTTCTACAAAAGCACTGTAATTCAAGAAGCACATAGCACCAAGCAGAGGACCTGAGTGGCTAAATCCCAAGAAGCATCTTGGCTGTTTCCAGCTATACACAAACCCGCCTAAATGCCGTGACCAGGCACCAAGCTGGCAAGCAAAACCAGAATCTGAAACATGACATTTTAATATCATTTATTAAGCGTCAGCCAAAACAAACAAACAAACCTTTCCACATTCTATAGTGGATAATGCGTTCGTTCTAATTTTACACACTTTCATAAAAGGATGTTCCACGGACTGTTTTAGACAGCCTAAAATGAGCCATGCAACAAACTGGCTGGTTATCTCCAAAGCTGTGCTAAGAGTTCTCATGAAAGGACAGTCTTTACTTGCCCAGTAAAAGCTGTTTTTAAGAAGGCCTCAAAGCTGACCGAAGTCAGCCCCAGTTCAAACCATCTGTGCCTCAGCAAGGCAGGGGCAGAGTCAACATTTGGCTGAGGGTGGTGAGCTGGAGGGAAAAATCATTCGAACTCCCTGGTGCCAGGAACTGAGGGGCTTTTTGTTGCCCCAGTTCTCCCTGCTGAGGGGAAGGATGACCCTCCCTCACCACCGGTGGAGGGTATGAGATGGCCTACAGAGACACCCAGCTGCTCCAGAGAAGAGAGGACTGGGAAAGATTGGCTGCACTAGCAACTTCCAGTAACAAACTGCGGATGGTCAGCTTGGGCTGTGAGAAGAAGAACAATTAACCGTTGCTGTCTCCATTTCTGTTGCACATAGGAGACAACACCAAATTTGGTTACGGAAAATAAGTAATCAACATGGGTTCGTTAACTCCAACGTCCATTACAATATTATCTGATAGAGACCTTGAAATGCCTAGAGACTGAACACATTCCTTAGTGAACAGCAAGGAATCCACAAAAGCAGCCCTGAGAAGTGTTCCATCTACAGAAAGTCTTGTTTACAGCTTAGACTTTCCCAAACATCAAGAAAAAATGAAAGTCAGTCTGCAGGAAGGCAGGCTCCGTTCGCTCATTCCAATACAGAGCTACCCACCACTCTCCATACTGTTCTACTGCACTCCCATAGACCTCGAGCATAAAACACCACAACCCAAGTGTTTCTAACAAGGAGAAAATTACAGCTTGTTGTATGACCTTCTGCAGTGATATCCTGATGTATTTTGACAGCAGGTTTAGTGGAACACTGGCTTGTTAAAGTTTCATCAAGTTTGTTGAAACCCCACAATTCATGCCAGGCTGCAACGGACACATCTCAACTGAGCCCTTAATTTTTTTTTTCAACAGAATTTGGCTGCCGAGATCATCAGGGTTGCTTTAAAAAGCAAGATAACTCCCAAACAAGTTTCAGCTGCAGCTAAGTTAGACACCTAAAAATTCCTGCTTTCAGCAGCCAAGATACCAGCACAAGGGGGCTGCCACTCGTCTTCCTAACCAGGAATCAGCAATTTTCTTGGACGCTGTAGCCCACACAGTGTAATATCTGATCAATCCATTCCCATTAGCTGAATTACTAATTTCAGATAGTAAGGATATTTCCATTTGGAAGAAGCACACCGGAGCTTGTCACAGATTAATACTATGACAGAGCTTTGCACTATGTCACTTTTCATGAAGATCCATCAACGGAACCAGCAGACAAGTAAAATGAGGTGCAATTTAAAATCGGATGCATCCTGACAAGAAACTGCATTTATCTTGCCTTCCAAAGGCTACGAGAAAACTCCTTTCCAAGTCACAATCTATTCACTGTTTGTGTTGCGACAAGCTTTTTATTTAACATTGAACGTAACTGCTCCTGAATCTTTCTGGGCTGACTGCCCCACAGGTACTACTTTACCACCTGGTTCTCACTGAGCTTCATCCACACCGATACAACCAGTCCAAATTTTCCTGCGACTACCAGTCTTGAACGAAGGTTTGACTGAAAACTGCACCTCTGGGTTATTGCAATATTCTTACATAGAATAAACATCTAGGGAATTTCACTATCATTTTTAAAATTCTGAAATGTTATGAAGTAGTAAGAAAAGATTTAAGCTAAACCAAACAGTTTAAAAATAACTTCTTTGATATGGAGCACTCAATAGTAAGGAAACTGTTTTCCCTGAGCAAAAAAAAAATCTTCCTACAACAGAAGTAGGTACAGCTTTTGTTAAAACCAAGATTGTTCTGAGAGTTTCTTACTTGTAGAAAAACTCGCAGATTATTTTGTGCTGCTTTGAGCCTTTGGAAGAATTAAATTTCAAAAGTGTTATTTACTGTCACTACTGCTATGAAGAACCATGTAACCACGGGTCAACTTTGCACCTTTGGGTAAAACCAGGATGCAACAGCACTAGACAGCAACACATTCTTGGAGGGATGGGAAGGGCATGCTAGGAGACCCTGAGAAGCAACACTTACCCATGTTGCAACCAAAAGATGAGGCACTATTTCTTATCCAGTATCAGTCTTAACTGAGCTTCACTAAAAAAGCAACTGGTTTTGTTTTTCCCTTGGGAGGTTCAGCTCCTGCAGCCACAGTCCCAAGGCTGCAGCAGCTAACTCCTCAACTTCTCTAGGAGAGACCAAGTAGAACTGCCAAGATGAGTCTTGGATCTCATCTCACACGCGCTCTCCACTCACTACCGGGAAAAATTATGATATTAGAGATGGCAAAACTTTCAGTTTATCAGGAAGCAAGGCAGAAATAACTCCTCACATTTTCCTTGTATCATCCCAGCAAGTAGGGAGGCTCCTGAGAGTGTGCCTGCACATGTCTGCAGAGCACAGAGACTTAGATCTGATTCAGTTTCTGGAAGTACCACCCAGAAACCATGACAAGAAACGCCACCTCACACTGGTTGCACAGTTTTGCTAAGGAACTTTACTTTTAAAGGAATAAAAGTTAATAAAATTGAAATTATATGCATAGGATTTAGAGAATTAAACAGCATGCATCTATTGCTGGGAATAACTCGACCATTCCCTGTCATGCATCAAGCCTACTGCTCAGGCTCCCATGTCTGCAACTCACTATAAGCAACTCCCTGCCCCAAATTACCGGTTTATGTGAATACAATGAATTTAGACAAGGCGTATCACTCATCGCCTGTTCTCTTCAATCTCCATACAAATCCGATCCAAACCCCTGTGTAGGGCTAAGCTTCAAGACTACTCATTCAGGCTGCAGAAGCAGGCAACTGTCCTCTCAGTTCCAGAAAGACGATGGCTCTCACAAGCTGCAGAGTCCCAAACCAGCTACACCCTGACACGCATTGGTCGCCTTTTCCTTTTTCCCAAACACATAAAGAAGGGTTATTTACTGTGACATAACTTGAAGGCCACAACATACACACGACAGAATTCACTTCTTTCTATTTTAATTATGACAATAGCAATTGTTGCTGTGCTATTCAGAGTGCAGGTAGGATGCCGGTAATAGCATCAACTACTGACAGAGGACACACTGGATGGAAAATGACCCCCAGAGGACTGAGAAAAATCCCAGGCTCCTGGACCTCTGGAAAACTTCCACTACTATCCTTCTGTGGAATTCAAAGCTTAGATGACCTCTCAACTCCCGCAGCATCACTGAAAACACTTTTTCCCTTCCTTCTATTTAGCCAGGACATTGGACAATCTGAGTTTCATACACCATCTTGAGCCAAACCTTCAGCTATCAACGCATACAAACCAAGGTACACATTGACTATGTGGCTGAAATGCTCAGTTATCTGCAACAGGTATTTTCTGCTGAAGAACATCAGGGATCCACACTTTGGAGGGGATGGCTTGTAACAGCATCAGGACACACCACAAATACCCACGGCTTCAGCTAAGCAAAGGTGAGTGGGTCACCTGGCTCACAGGTGGAAGACCTCTCACCTGCAGTCTGACGACGCACCTCCTCTGCCTCCAGTCTATGTCATCCGGGATTATTCCTCCTTCCACTTCTGCCCCTTAACCTTTCCCAACACCAGCCATTCTCTCTCATTTCTTCTGCCGTAGCCCAATGCTAACGAACGAGTTTATGCTCAAAGAGTTCTTGCAACACACAGGGTTAAGTCTTGCTGTTCAATGGCCTACACGCCACCAGGGTCCTGCTCATTCATGCTCTCTCTGTGCCACAGCGTTTGCATTTCTCAACAGCAACCACACGATGTTGAAAGTGGCACCACCATCACACCTCCTACCCCTCTGAGCCACACCAGCAACCTGTAACATTTCACCATTCCCAATGCAGTCGTGCTGTTACAGCCACATGAAAGCAGCAAACCCTCTGCAAACCTATTACATTTAGTAGCTCTGTGTAAGTCAGTTGTAACTCCAGCTTCCATCCAAGAGCAATCAATACAGTACTAGGAATCAACAATGTACTGCAAACCTGCCTCACTGTTTAGTTGTGGTTTGAAATATTTAACATTTACTACACAAAGACAGACAATCTTTGTCAGTATCCTACTTCAACAGAACAAAGAGCAGCATTACCATTGTTCAGCAGAATTTATCTTCACACTCCCTTATTTTCAAGATTTAAGGCACTGAAAAACAGAAACACTTAATTTAGCTGTGCACAGGGGGGCTGGATGTCTCAGCTTTCCCCATGCACGGTTGGTTTTTATACTCAGAAAGCATCTATTTTTTCACTAGAATAGTGTAAAAGCACTGCATCCGCCGGAAGCCTGCTGTAAACAACTCCTGCATCCAAGTCCTATAGAAAAACAGGAGAGAATGGCTGGACTATGCTGCTGGGAGTTTTTCCAGCCAAAATCTGAAGCCTAACAGAGTATCTTTCTGTAGGTTTAATATATTAAGAAACGTCATTCCTTGGTAGAAGATGAGGTCTGTGTGCAGCAGCCCCCATTTTGATTTTATTTTTCCTCACAGGAGAGTCAGAGTACAGTATCCATGTGAAAAATCTCCTGGTTAAGCCAGTTAACCTTCCAAGGAAGCCACATGGCTCAGCGCTCATTTGAGGAGTGCACGATTTTTCCAGCAAACACCTCGACGTCTGGCTGTAGGTGGTGTGTGTAGTCCAGAGGCTCGCAGATCTGGCCACTCTGGATATCTGCCTTGAGACCTTTGTTTCCCTCTCCACAAGGACGCACAGGAAAGCCGGGGACGCTTGCTCTAACTGGGAAAGAGCTGTTAAATCCCAAAGTTGTGGGTATTACAACTGGCGACCTTTTTGGGAAACGGCAAATTTGTTCTCTGGGGTTGTTTTCACATGTGGGAAATAGTGAAAGATGCTTTAGCTAAAGAAGCGGCCAGGAAGACTGGAACGCACAAAAATTACAAATACCACCAAGAGGCACTGCCTTTCCTCCGATAAAACCCAAACGAGACAGGGGTTACTGCAGTTTTCAGCCAGCGGAATGAGCACAAACGCGCGTGGCCAGAAGCTGAGGGGTTATGAAGAGACAAAGCTCACGAAGCTGCAACTTGCCGCCAGCTTTCAGCAGCGTGCAGAGGAGCAGCAGAAAAGCTCTCTGCTCACCGCTCCCCAAAGAGCTCTCAAGGAATCAGAATCCTTGGTTTTTTGAGACGTTCTAGAAGTAGGTAAATTGTTGAGAAATGCAGAAATCAAGCCGAGGGAACAAGTTAAGAAGCCTTGATCTGGCTATTTTACAGAGTCACCAAGGAATTCAAAGAAAAGCTTGGCTTCAAAGAAACGTCAACGCGTCCTCGCTGACATCTCACAAAGACACCAACGCCTGCATGAGGTCAGGGCTGGGAAACTGAAATCAGAAACAAGGTCTCAAGCTGAGCAGAAGTTCCCGCGGCGGGTAGAGCCCTGCCAGCTCTCGGTGGCCGGCTCGGGAGCGCTTTCTCCCACCGGGCGGCAAGAGGCTGCCCTGGGCCCGGCGCCGGGGAGCCGAGCGACCACCTCCTACCCCCGGGGCCGCGGGGCTGAGTTCGGGATTTCGCAGGTTGCGGGGAGAGGCTGCGATTGGAGCGTGCGGAGAAGCTGGGCCGGGTCCAGAGGTGCCCCGGCCGGGGGCAGTTCCGGCCCGGCGGGGCAGGCTGCAGGCCGCGGCCGAGCGGGCTCAC
>VZZY01023241.1:83376-108456 GCA_013400335.1 Eurystomus gularis | reverse complement strand
GCGGGACCCCGCAGGGACGGGGCTCGGGGGGCCGCGGGGCTGCCAGGGCTTCCCTGGGCGGGTGCACGGCGCTGACAGGGTCACGGAATGGTTCGGGTTGGGAGGGACCTCGGTCATCTCGTTCCACCGCCCCCGCCGTGGCAGGGACACCAGCCACTAGACCAGTTGCTCAAGGCCCCGTCCAGCCTGGCCTTGAACACACCCCAGGGATGGAGCATCCACAACCCCCTGGGCAACCTGTGCCAGTGTCTCACCACCCTCAGAGGGAAGAGCTTCTTCCTCACATCTCGACTAAATCTTCCCTTCTCCAGTTTAAATCCGTTACCCTTCATCCTATCACCACAAGTCCCTCCCCAGCTTTCTTGTAGGCCCCCCTCAGATACTGGAAGGCCACTAAGGTCTCTCCAGAGCCTTTTCTAGGCTGAACAACCCCAGCTCTCAGCCTGTCCTCACAGCAGAGGTGTTCTGATCAGCAGATGATCAGCATGATCGGATGATCAGCAGCTCACTGATCATCTTTGTGACCCTCCTCTGGACGCACTCCAACAGATCTGTGTCCCTCTTGTACTGTGGGCTGCAGAGCTGCATGAAGGGTTAAAAAAAATAGTCATTAAAGCCTTTATAGGAAACAATTGGGAAAGAAGGGGTTTGGTTCAGAGGAATGTTAGTTCAGCAGAACTTTTCATCTGAAGGTTTCAGACTTGATAAATACCAATGAATCATACTTCATTTTGTTTTACCACTGGGGAGGTGGGGAAGAATCATAGAATGCATTGGCTTGGAAGGGACCTTCCAAGGTCATCCAGAGCAACCCCCCTGCAGTCAGCAGGGACATCTCCAGATCAGGCTGCTCAGAGCCCCATCAAGCCTGGCCTTGAACAACTCCTGGGATGGAGCCTCCACCACCTCTCTGGGCAACCAGTGCCAGTGATCCACCACCTTCATAGTAAAGAACTTCTTCCTAATGTCTAATCTAAATCTCCCCTTCTCTAGTTTAAAACCATTTCCCCTTGTCCTATCAAGAAGCCAGAGGGTGACATCACACGGATCTAGTAAAGGCCACAGAGCTGCTCTTTAGTAAAAATCTGTTCAGGTGTGATTAATGCCAGTTACTGGAGGAGGTTCTGCTGGCTTCGAGAAGGGGCACGGGCTGGGGGCTGCATGGCTGGAGCCAGCCCCCGCAGACCCCCGACAGTGGCTCTGTCTAGACTACCGCTGGATAAATCACATGGAAAGAGAAAAACATGGTTTTAAAATACAATAATCCCATATCTCATTTGTCACTGTACCTCGCAGAAAAAAATATTTTTTTTAATTGGCGTATAAAGGCATTCCATGAAAAAAACCAAACCTAAATCATCAACATCATGGTTAGTGACTTAGCATATGTGTACACTAACTTATCTTAACGCTTGAGTATTGTTGGTGTGTGGGAAGCAGCAGCAGATCACTTGCTCCCTCCGCGTCTGCAGCTCCCTGCTGGCAGACAAGCCCTGCATCACTCTTTCCTAAAGGACTGTCCGGTTCATGCCTTTTTCACATCTTCTGCATTCTTGCAGCACCTCTCCACTGTGCTATGGACAGACGAAGAGCCCTTCCCCAAGCCCCAGCAGGCCCTCGGAGGTGTCAGGATATGTGGCATCAGCCTCACGGGTGGTAACGAGGAACATTTGTTACATCCAACTGGGCCATTGGGGTTTTGCATTAGCGTGGATGTTTCCCTGGCTTTGCCTCTCTCTGCTCCTGTCTTTGCAGACAGGCTGGAAACACAAGGAAGCTGAAAAGACTTCTTCAGTACCCGAGAATTACCTTTCTTCCCCGCTTGCCTTCATGCGTTCCTCCATTTCAGGAGACAATTCTTAACCCAGCTGCAATGAACTTCTTCCTCCTCCAGTCTTATCTTCCCCAAAAGGTTCGTGCATGTCTCATGTACTTCCGAAAAAATCCCCGTTTCCCACTGATGCTGCTGTGCTTGTCTTGCAAGATTGTCCTTCAGGTTTTTTTGGTTGCTTGTTTTTGTGTGTATTGTCTACATTTACACCAGGCACATCTCCTGTATCACAACAAAGAACGGGTAGGATACTATTTTTGAAAACCCAGATTTCCTGGAGCACAATATTGAGGTATCTCACTAAGATCTGTGGAGCCATCTAAGTTCTGTGACTTTCTGATCTAGGCTGGAGAGGTCCCATGGTGATAACTGTCCTGCGCCTAATCACACACAGAGTTTGCAAACAAGCCCTTCCTTCATTAGCAGCTTGGTGCCTCCTACATCCATGTAGCACTCTGTTGCATGCTGCTCCTGAGGGCTTTTCCTTATGCTTCTGCTCACTGCTGGGAAAGACAAGAACTGGCGCAAACTCCGCATTATTAAAATTAATCTCCATTTTCTCAAAATAGGTTTGCCACAAGTGTAAGGAAGTACAGGGAAGGTAGAGCTGAAGGGACGCTGGGGTGACAGGATATGACCGAGGACCCTTCTGAGGCATCTTCACTTAAGTCCAGCAGCTCAAGGAATCCAAAGTGGGTTCACCATCCTGCATAGTGCAGCTAACGAAAGGCATGCTGCCGATGGATGTGACAGGAGACTGACAGGCACCAGGCTTTGGTGGTAAAGGACTAATGTGGTGTGGGGGACTGCGAGGGGGAGGAGATGCAGGACAGCTCAAGCACTACCATGCTGATGTCCTGCTGCCTGCACGCACAGGCATGTCCCTGCAGCAAGGTGCACTGTAGGCAGCTCTCCAGCGCTGTGGTCACTGCACAGCGTGGATCTGTGCTGTGTAGCTTAAATGTTTCTGGATCTCACCTGGCCTCTTGCACACCATTCTGAAACTTTCCTGCAAAATAAATGATTCATAGTAATAAAAGCTCACCTGCAGCGGAGGAGGGCTACGCACAGTACACAGAGACAGCTGCTTGAGCTGCTTCCCTGTCTGCAAACAGAACAGAGAAATGCACTTGAGGTCATGACAATCAAAATCGTGGTTATATTTACATGCGTTTTCATATGACTGTTTTCAAAGGAAAGGACTATTTTATTTTCATACAGAAAAAGTAGGTAGACTCATGACCAGCTTTAGATTTTTTCCAAACTTAAATATTATACAATGACTTGAACAAGATAATTTCCCCTCTAGCACCAATACAACATTCATTTGGAGACCTGTTGTGTTGCAGTCACAATCACATGCAACCTGGGATTTTGTTAAACTGTGGTGAGAAGGAGAGATGTGGGCAGATGTTACAGGCATAATAGATAGGGTGGGGGTACACAGGAGTCATCCTCTCCATCTCAGCTCTGAGGAGATGGAAAGGTGAGAGCTGCTGGGTGGGAGGCCTGGCCAGCCTGGGGACAGTCCTGGTGCATGAAGGGTCACAGCTTCCAAGCAGCTGTTGCCAAAGGGGATATTCCCCACAGGCAACAGAGACAGCTCTTTGAGGACAATCTGCATCTAGAAATGCTGTGGCCACTGGAGGGCCTTTCCTGGGCAGCGTGTTTCAGTGCTCCTGCTCCACAGGCTCTTCTACCGTCCACACAGATGCATTTTGTTTTTAGGCAGTGCCCTGCCATCTCACTGTCCATCACTGAAGTATGGAACATCTTCCCAAAACTGCTGTGATTGAAGTACCTGGGTGCTACAGGAGCTCTTCCCGCTCCACCTGATTGTTTGCAAAACCTTACAAAATATTCAGCGGTTTTGATGTGAAAGAGATGCAGGTTTAATCTCATGGTGTTTACCAAGGCCTAACTCCCCTTCCTCTGAGTCAGTGTCTGGGATCAGTCTGTGGAAGCTTGTTGGATTGTGCAGCAGGTGGAAGGTGGCCCTGAAGTGGTCCAGCCAGAGGGACTAGCAGCCACTGGGAGGGTCCAGCTCCCCTCTGGCAACCAGCCGGCTGGCTGATGCTGAACAGCCGCTTTCAGACTCCCCACCCCAGCTGAGGGACCCCTCAGAGAGATGCTAGCAGAGCTGAAGCAGAGCTGTAGGACACTGGTTGTTATCTCTGGAGACTGGGAACCAGCTACGGTGGCAGTGGCTGCTCTTGGCCCTCACCTGCCCCTGGCGATCCCCAGAACCCTGAGGCACAGAGTGGGGCACGCTGCGGAGCTGCTCACTGGAGGGCAGAAACACTCGGTGTGCTGAGGGCTCTTCAGCTGGTCTCACACTGTGCCCAGGGGAGCAGGGGGCCCCTGTCCCCTCCTGTACCTGTGCCAGGTGCTGCGCCAAGATGCATCAGCAACCTGGCTTTAGCCAGCCTGACAACCCCAGCAGCACCTGCCCCCATCCAGACCCCTGTGAGCAAGGCCGGCTCCAGCCCCTGTCCGCATCTGGGCGCTGAACCGGACAGCGACAGGAATAAAATAGCAAAGCCAAGGGGCTGGAGCATCCTTGCCCCAACCAGCTGCAGGATGGCAGCACCAGCTTCTGCCTTGTCCCCACTTTAGGCTTTTATGCGCAGCGATTGGTGCTCAGTGAACACACTGAAAGCTGGTGAAGCACTGCTTGTTACCTGTGCTCATGAATGGCATCAAGCCTTCATGAGAAATACTGACAAACTGAGTGGACACTTGGCGGCAGGGCCTGTCTCCACCTTATCCTGAAGTAAAAACCAGTGTCCGTCAGTGGTAAGCAATGCGACCGCAGGCACAGACAAGCTGAGCACGTTCCAGATCGTAACAGTCACATATGGCAAAAGCTTTTTTTCTGTATTGTGTTTGTGCCTTGTTGCACACTGCTGTGGTGGCACTGTTCTGTTGTCCTCCAGCAGATGCAAATGCCACCCCCTGGATGCAACTTCTCAGTCCTTATCACTATGTTGAACTTAGTGGAAAACATATTCTATAATTAAAGAACCTACAATGAGGCTTTTTACTCTCTCAGTAGCTTTTTAAAAAAAAAAAAGTGAACATCAGCGAGCAGCAGGTGCTCAGCTCTTGTTCTTTCAGAAATTTTCTTTACAGTTTTCCTTAGCCACATTGTATTTAGCATTTTGTGTTCTGAGCTCCCCATTGACACTTTCATGTAAAAGTTTCAGGACAAATTCTGCTTCAGAGCTGTTAGATATCTTCAATAGCCAGGCAGAATCAATGCAGTTACTCTGCACACACACATCTCCAGAATACGGCCCTTTATTCCACAACATCTATCTCACCTGTACAGAAGGAAACATCAGGTATTTCTTGGGATGTCACATTAAACTCATCAGATCTCATCACAGCAGATGGGCTCAGAGTACCAGAGACACTGGGCCAATTAAGAGATTAAAGGGTTTTGTATCAAATACATCTGTGCTACACGGATGCCATTTTTAAACAGAGGAAATGGGAAATAATTCAAAATAGCTTTACTTTTCTTAGCCACAACCTAGGGGCCTAAATCCCATCTTCCAATTATTTTAAATTTTTTTTTTGCAACATAGGCCATGATCCAGCAGAGCACTTAGGAACGTGCTTTAAGGTTCTGAATAATTGCTGTGAAATTGTACCTTGGGGCGTCTTTTAAATCAAGACCAGAGTCTTTAACTCCGAAGTGAACACACAGTTTCCAGCATCAGAAGTGAGTTGGTGAATTCAGTTCATAAAGACGAATTTTATCTTTCAAAGTGTTTTGTGATATTAATGCGAAGTACTGAAGCGACGATGACTTGTCCGCTTGTTTTGCAGCTGTGCACCGGAAACCTCCGTGCCCGAGGGACAGGTCACTGCTGTACCACACCAGAAAACTCCACATTTCCACCTGTGAGGTTCTGTGCACGAAACTGCATCCTTCCCTTCCTGTGAAACCTGAAGAGGTCTGCTCCAGGACACGCAAAGTGTTATGAATGCTCCAGCTGTAAGCAGTGACCAACTCTAATGCTGAATGGCAGAAAAATAAATAGATGTGATGTCCCTATGGTGAAGAAAGTCTCTCCTGGGCAGCATGATGGCACAGAAGACAACTTCCCAAAGACAACCTTGTACTTCCCCCATCTCTCCCCTGAAGCCACTGATGCATTTGTAACAGAAAATACCATTGATGTTCCCATCTGCTAGGTAGCTGCTGTGCTCTTCTCAGGGGTGGATGCACTTCAGTGGAGCATGAAGGCATCTCTGTCCTTCCTCAGCGCAACGTGCAAGGCTTCACTTAAGATGCTTTGAGATCCTCGGCTGGCAGGTGGCAGGAATGATTAGTCCGATTATCTGCTGTAGCGCCCTGACCACCCCAAAACGACCTGCATGCTCCTCAGGCCAAATGGCAATGAGTGTCAGAAGGTGCTTTACAAACAGGTGGGTGTTACGTGGTCCCTCAGGAGGAAGGTTGGGGGTGACTGGTATAATCATCAAATGAAAGACCAAGACAACCATAAGCAGACATACATATATAATATGTACAGTGGCCATAGATGCATTTGCACCATGAAGGAAATGATCAAATTTTAGACTGCAGAAATTGATGAAATTCCAGAATTGTAGAGTGCCAGGTGTCTCTGTCTAACTTTAGTAAAAAGAGAAGGAAACGTCCAAAAGTGGGCTGAGCCAAGGGGTGCAGCTGTCAGATGTGGTAGTATTTCTTCACTCTATTTCAGACAAGAAATGCAGAAGTATTCTACATTTTGCACTACATGCTGCGGACAGGAAATAATCATCTCAGTAGCGTTTGGTTTGTTCTGTACCTTTTCTGTCACTCTCTCCAGCTTTTCCAATACAGCCACCAGTATCAAAGTATGGAGCTGAAGTACAGGTATGAATTTAGGAAGCAGAAATTCCCAGGCTCTCTGTAGGGATCACACAATCCAGGATTTCAGAGCAGACTGAGATAAGGCAGTGTAAGGAGAGCCCTGTGAACCTACCTAACTGCTCCTGTAGTTTCCAGTCTGTGGTCTGTGGATTTTTACAGGTCTGTGGACTTTTACAAGTCTGTGGAGTACTGCTAAGACACATCTAAAAAGTATCTAAGAAAATTAAGCCCACTCCCACTAAGCTTAAGTTCACTATGGAGGAAGCTGAGCCTCTGTAAGAAAACCACTGGGGGGCCCACAAGTTGTTAGAAGTTGAAAACCATTGCTCTGGTTACAAAATCAGACTGCCAGTGAGTCTGTGCACGGACTTGACTCAAAATATTTACTCCCAAAATTCAAGGTATGTAACCATGTGAGAAAAGAAACTAAGAGGGGAGGCAGCAGGCTGGTAAAGATCAGCTGGCCCCTAGGGAGGGAGCATTAGAGGACTCCCTGATATCCCAGCTACGGGCACCCACAAACACTGTATTCAGCCGTATTAATTACTGGCTTACACAAGAGGCAAAGAAGGAACTTGGGGAAGACAGGGAGCTGAAGACGGCAGTATCAGCAGCAGCTGTTTTTTTCTTTGCTAATGTTCCTCCTCACTAAAATTAAGATGCTGACTAGAACTGGGCTTTTGAAAAGACTGAAATCATTGGCAAGACTCTGTCAAAAGAAGAGTGTGCTCCCTGCACTACTGTCACAATGACTGGGGCTCCTTGCAGTTCAAATAATGTAAAAATAAAATTAAAAAAAAAAATCAGAGAGCTGTAGGTATGCAGAAAGTCTACTCAGCAGTGTGCACACAGGGCTCCCACCCTGGGCACGGAGAAGGGGCCAGTTCAGAACATGCACGTCACTTGGGTGGATTTGTCTAAACCTTGTTCAGTGAACACCTCATCTGGGAGGTGCTACAATATTGTGGCTCCGGCAGCATCCATGCTCCTGGGATCCTTCAAGCCAATGATGAAACTGTTGGTTCTCCTGGCCCCGTGAACTAGGGAGACCACTTTGACTTTATCCACTTGATGGCCCCTGGCTACAAGAAATTCAATATCTTCTTCACGGAACTCACCTGTAGGGATTTTAAAAGAGGAGTTTGTAACTGAAACCACTGTTGCCTTTGATGCAAAACTCTGTTCTAACCCTGTTGGGATCTGCAGTGTGAAGGAAACTGCTGGCAGCCTCTTCAGAAGCTGTCCCAGCTGGGGCGAGCTAAGCAGCTGAGCAAACCAGCACTCGCTGCTCCAAGGAGCAGTCTTTCAGCTCTCAGCAGCAAGGGCTGTTCAGACCTGGGCAGCGCTTGGTACGGTGGGGAAAATGAGAGGATCCAGAGGATCATTTAAAGATGTGGAAGATCCTCCTCTTTGGAAAACATGTTGTTGGCACCTATTGTAGTTATTCTTGTTACAGAACGTGAGGCCGTCCCTGCTTTTAAGAGCTTCGTTACAAATAACAGCATTAACAGTTATTAGTCAAAGTAAGATGCAAGGCAGCTCAAAACAAATGGTAGTAAAACAAGCTGCCAAATGACAAACTTTGTGATAGACCCTCCAACTTCCCCTTCATGGGTTTCTTAACCTTCCAGCCACCTACCTTAGGTTGTTTGCTCTTCTGCTTTGGCTTATTTGATGTTTTGTCATTTCTGTATGACTAGAAGCGCCTGCAGATAGGAAGCTGGGGATGCAGCTGGACAAACTGAGCGGGCACACAGAAACTGCACAGCTATTTAAGCTAATGCATTGCAGATGTGTCTTAATATAGATCTTGTTGATGCCAAACGTCCAAACCCACAAATTAGGACCTTTTGAAGTTCTGGATTTGTTTTAATTACACTTTAGTTTCCAAGTCTGCAAGTCACACTCAACAGACATTTTTAGATTTTTCTCCAAAATGGGAAGGCCCAGAATCTCTGGCTATTTTGTGTAAAATGAGAACCAAATTTCACTTATGTATGGGGCTTTGTGAAAAACACCAAATAGAACAAGATCTGTAATAACAGGGACAAGAGCTGGCAGTATAGTCTCCAGAGTGCCAGCATGGATGCTGCACTTGCAGCACAGTCAAGCTACAAGCCTTCCCATAAGCCTTGTCTTCTCCCCAGCTGATTGAGTTAAGGGGCACAGACTGTAAAGTGAAAGAATATAATTTATGGCAGCAGTAATGAAGTATAGGGAGATCTTTCAGGACCTGTCTGCGTGAAGCTGTGGTTGCAATTTTGTTTATTTGGATATCCTCAATAGCATCAGATGGCAAAAAGGTTTTAAGGACAGGACAAGGCTGCTACCAGGTGGTGAGCTGGGACAGAGGGAGGGCAAGGGAGAAGCACATAAAAGAGCTTGGACAGGTGGTGTTAGAGGGACCAAAGAGCATTCCCAAGACAAGAGGGAAAGGTCATGGCTCTGCAAGGGCTCCAAGTTTCAAAGAAGCTAGGTGGCTGCTTTTTGTCTCCCTCAAAACCCTCCGCACCCACTGAGGACCCTAGGACACGGTGAGCTGTGCGCTGGGTGCTCACACTTCCTCAGAAGGCTGCCAAGCAAATCCTGCTCCTTTTCTAGACATGCTAGATTTGTAGGCTGCCCCACACCCAGTGTCCATACTCACTGTCAACCTGCAAGGTGTTGGACTGAAGCTGTGGATGAAGTCGACCAAGTGACAAACTTTCACTCAGATTCTTGTTAAATGCTAAAACATTTACCAAAACCTGCAAGAGAAAAAGATCCTCAATAATAAAAAAAAGTAAGGGCAATAGGAGAAGGCAGCTTCCTGAGCATCTTCCTAATTGGCAGCTCCAACATCTGCAGATGCAGCAGCAAAGAAGATTTTGAACCATTTACCAAACTGCATGAACTAATGCAGCGCTTTGCACATAAGAAATATGGCCTGTATATTGGTGGTGAAAAAGCAATACCTTTTTAAGATCGCGTGGGCTTTTTTTTCACATAGCTACTGCTAAATTGGGAGAGTTGTTTGTCTGGAACATGATGTAATTTCTAAATATGTGTTGGTTACAGCCAAAAGCTCAGCACATGACTTCTCCGAACAAAGCACTAGGAAGCAATGGTTGGCTTTAGTTTTGCTCTGAACAATGCCTTCCAAAAGGTAAGGAAAATGGGAGCCATTCTTGCTGTACCTGTCTTTTCAGCAATCCATTGCTGTTGTGCATGCAATCAAGCTACTGGCAAGTACTTCACCTCATTACAAACCAGAAATCAGGAGGAGCTGCCCAATTTATAGCAAGTGCTAAGCAGGGAGGAATTCAGTCAGGAATGCGCCAAAAGGAGCTTTTCATAGAGAAAAGAGCTAAAGGGCTGCCAGTGTCCTGCAATTCTCTGAATACAAAAATGCCCCTTTTTTTTCCCTAGTGATCCTTAAGATGAGCTTTTAACAGGTACTAGAATGACACAAAACCATTACAGATTTTGCCAAGATGCTTTTTCTCTACAATTACGGGCGGTGCCACCAGGAAAGGTGCAGGACAAGTAACACCTAGCTCTTAGATATTTGAAAAACCAAACATGCGGAACTGGTGACATTAAAGGCTGAACTGGTAATGCTGTGGCCACCAGTTTCAACACACAACACAGCCTGGGCCACTCAAAAGGGAAAGTCTGTACTACGGGAGGGGACCCTACTCAGCGTTGAGCTCAACAGCTGCTCCGAGGGGGCAGATGCCCGGACACAGCACTGACCTGAACGATGCTGCTCAAAGCTTTGTCCCCGTTGTTAGCTCCCAGACATAGGTACGTCCCGCAGAGCCCCTCAGATGGTCTCACAATGGTGGGCAGCAGGAAAGACAGGGGCCGTTTCCGAGGCTGAATGAGATTTTGCTGCAGTTGAAGAAACACACGCTGAAAAATTTCAACAAGCTGACTATAGCTTTGCTGGTACTCAAGATGCACATGTTAACTCTTTATGCTTCAGCCGGCAGTTGCACTTGTGTAGTTCTACAAGGCTAATATCCTCACTGCTGTGATAACGCTCTCTGATGTTAACATGATCTGTCCCACTTCACACCATGGCTCTCTTTCACAGAGGGTATATGGAGCCATTCACCCACTTCTGAAGTACCAACCCAGCTAAGTGGGATGGTTTTACAATGCATGACAAGAAGAAACAACGAGGCAGCACTGGAAGCCACCAGTACTGGTCTGCAATTGTTTCTTTCCAAGACTTGAAGATTTTTTCTCTGCTGTTAATTTTAAACCTGCAGAGCAGCAATTCATAGAGTCCTTAATTCAAGTCCACAGAAAAGGACAGTTGCCTTGAAGTGCATCTGGACTGCAAGGAAAATACACAGCTGAGATGTGCAGCATCGCTTGATAAAACTGCATGGTAATGGTAACTGATACACATGAAGCCTTCTGTTCACTCGGTTTTGATGGCTCATATAATGAAAAAACAGGAGCTTTCTACAGACTGTTGTCTGTCAGTTATTAATAAGGCATTAAATAGCTCCCTGTTGTGGAGATGAGAATAAAATTGAAAAAAATGGTACAGACAGCCCAAATAAAGAATTTGTCATGTCATTTGTTACCGGCCGGGGAATGGAGTGGTTCATTGTTTGATTCTGCCAGGAGAAGTCCAACATCTGGCTGTTCAGGAGGACTCCAGAGGGTGTTATTATTCCACTGCCAAAGGGACGATTCAAAGAACTGAAAAGAAACATGAAGAAAACTCATTAAAATCCTCCCAGAGGTTCTTCTACACCTCAAGGCTTTCAGGGCTCTAATTTTCTGTCCCATCTTGGCTTGATAGCTTGGTAGTTCTTTAGGGCTCGCTAGATGTGAAAAGTGAAAGTCACCATGTACTTAGAAGCAGGAACCACATGGGCAAGAGCAGCTCTGTCCCTCCCTGTGTTTAAGGATTACCCTCTAGGTGATGGATCTGTCCCCATGCCCCCATCAGTCCTCAAATTTGGCCATCACGTGTTCTCCAGAGAGCAGATTCAGGCCAATCAGGACACGTTTCACTGTGAGAGGGCTGAAGGATTGCACAGGGCAGAGCAGCACCAGCTCACACATCTCTACCCAGTCTTCCCCATTTCTTCTCTTGAAGGACTAACTGGGACAAAGCAGGCCAGCTGCTCCAGGTCTGGTTCCATCCTGTCCTGTTGAACCTGCCTTCTTCTCCCTGCTTCTACCCTCTGAGTGCACAACGGAGTGAAGAAGTAAATCCTTTACCTTACAACTGCAACAATGAAGTCATCGGGTCCCATGACAAGGACCTGGCTAGCAGCAGGACCACTCTCCACGGAGAAGTGAGGCATGCGGAGATCAGATGAGAAGGACTGGGAGTCATTAATCAGCTGGCGCAGGGAATTAGCTTCTGATTTACTTCAGCAATGAAGGAAGGAAAGAGGAAAGAAAGCCATGAGCCTAGGAAGCTGGACATCTCTTGGTCTCTCTGTAGGGCTATATCTACACAGGTACCAGCAGTGTCTCCCTGAGGGGGACAGGGAGCTCCTTCGGTTCACCTGATTGATGGAAACAAGATGGCTCAGTGTGCACAGAGAGGCAACGCTGTGGACCTCCCAGGCTTTGTCTACAGTGGCAAACTCACCCCCAATGGACAAAGAGTGGCACCACCCAGCTGAATGCCAGTCCTCTGGGAGGAGGGCAAGTCAGGTCCAGCTCTGGCCACCAACCGTGGCTAATCCTGACTCTGAGGTGGGATACCGTGCTAAGAGCCCAGGGCTGGCCTCTCCCACACGTCTGGGTGTACTGCAAAGGCACTGAGACTCACAGTGGGGAAGGGAGAGACAGAAACTGCATGTGCGGTCATAACCACAGGGATGGCCATTTGTGCGACCTGCTGAAAAGGAATATTTAGAGGGGTGAGGCAGTGGGAGAAACCCTCAGGATCAAGCTGGCTCCAGCACACTTCTGCATGAGGACATCCCCAGAGCCTCGTGGTATCAGCTGTGATCCTTGTGGAAGAGTGAGCCCTAGGAGGCCAACTCAGGGACTGACCTTTCCTCTGTAAAACAGAGGTAAAAAACCCTCAGGTTTCCCTGTGTGCTGAAAAGAGCAAACCCAGGAATGATATCCAGACCATATATCTTGCACTGCCACCATGCCTGTCACCCTCAGACCTACCTCACCATGTCTTCTGCAGTGTGAGTGACAGACACATCATCAGATGGGTCTCCCAGGTTGCCAGCTAGGCTCAGGGCTATTTTTAATGTCTAAATTGAAGAAAAAAGAAAGCAAAGGAAGCAAAGAAAGAAAAGAAAGAAAAACAAACATTTAGGTGGCCCTGGAAACACGATTTTGGATACTCCAAACAGGAAGAGGTATCTAGTTTCCTGGCATGTTAACTAAAGCCTATGAAGAAAAACATCTAAAAGCCTGGTCCTGGGAATGCCTTAGTGCAAAGGGCTGTCATGTGCATCAGTCCGGCAGGGCAAACTGTGCTGGGGGAGCCGAGCATATCCAGCACTGTTTGTACAAGGTGGAACACGCCTGGCAGGAGCTGACCAGCTGTCCCAGCCCAGCTCAGTGGTCCAGCTGCATTGCCAGCTGGCATACAGGGTCACCAGGATGCTGCTTACTTTCTATTTCCATTCCTGTGTGGTCACCACAAGAGCAGAGATCACACTGAGTCTCAGTGGGGCAGTGGGTCCTGAGCTTGCCGTTGCCTTGACGGCAGCTCCAGTGGGACAGCACCCCTGCCAAGCAGAAATGAGCTATTCTGCTCACCAGCTGCTCCCCATGTTCCCAGCTGTAAGTCATCCAAAGTGTTTGAACAGAAAGTGTTAGTCCCAGCACACTGAAGGGAAGGATGGTGTAAAAAGAGGAAGAGATCCAGTTTCTCATATGTGCAGAATCCTGCCTAAGCCAGTCCACTAAAAATGGGAAGATACAATTTCAAAAGACACAGTTCACCCAGCCCTGGTTTTACAGTGCATAGCCAGAGGACAGCCACAAGGAGAAATGTACTCTTCAATCAAGCCAGCTCACGCCTAGCAGAAATGCACTGGACTTTCAGCCTACAGGTCATGCCATCTTCATTCAACACCCAAGAGACTAGATTACCCAGCAGGTAGATAGCTAGATGTGACCTCCGTTTTGCTGTCTGCCATTGCATCAACAACTTCTCCTGAAGTGTCATCGTTTATCTTCCCATGTACAGTGTAGGACATCATTTAACTTCTGGAGAAGGTGACATTTCCATGAAACAATCTCCTGACCACCATACTATATGGAAGAGGTACAAGAGGCTTGGTGGCCAAGGAAGAGCTCCACTGAAACAAGCAGACCACATCTACCCCACATACACAGGTTAAGGACACCTTGGTCATGGCTGTCTCAGGGCTGGACTATCTGGTACAGACCTAGCGCTGAATCTCAGCCATGTGTTCAGCCATGCGATACCAAATAACTGACTGCCCTTTACCTGGAGGTTACTATTTCTCAGCTGGGAGAAATACTATTTCTCAGCTGGGAGATGAAAACCAATGAGTGAAACTCCTGGCCTAGTGCAAGTGCAGAGAAAATAGAATCATCCAAAGCTTCCTGAAGAGAGCTCAAAAACAACTTAGGTGAGTCAACCTTCTCTGCCTCTGCACAGGCCTAGCAGCACGTAACACCTCCAGTTGTTGCATTTTCGCTGAGAGGCAGTTACTTCGAAGCTCCCACTCTCCTGTCTGCTACAAGGATGTATCACAGAAGAATCACAGAATCATGAAGGCTGGAAAAGACCGCTAAGATCTTCAAGACCAACTGTCAACCCAACACTACCATGACCACTAAGCTATGTGCTGAAGTGCCACATCTCCATGTTTTTTTAACACCTCCAGGGATGGTGACTCCACCACTTCCCTAGGCAGTCTGTTCCAGGGCTTAATCACTCTTTCAGTAAAGAAATTTTTCCTAATATCCAATCTAAACTAAATCTAATGTAGTTACATCCTTGCTTAAAATTCCCAACTCAAAACCCAGCTGTTAAGCATTTAAGAACATGACTCTGCTTAGAGCAGGAAAAGGAGTGCTTGCTTGACTTCCTGGGAAGCTGCAATGTTTTGATAGGGCTGAGATCATGAGGTGGGCTAAAATGTGAAGATTTTTTAAAAATAACAAAGTATTGGCTCAGTTTTCCTTGTCATTGCCATGTGTAGGTTTTTGCTTGCAGCACCACCTTGCTGACTCTCCTCGCAATGCCCTCACAGTGCTCTGCTATGGCCAGGGCCACTGGAGCACAGGAGGTGGAGGAAACAGATGGGACAACCCTCTGGTGGTGACCATCTGATCATGGGCCCATTCTGAAGAGGTGATCACATACAAGAAATGGGCAAAAGCCACAGTTTGTCCTTCTGAAAAAAAATGCCTAAGCAAGAGAGAGCTTAGCTGAGAACAAGGCTCCAGCACCTGCACTTACCTGAGGCAGCAATACCACTCAGATTTACACCTTAGCAGTCTATTTGCACATTCTCCTCTGGGAATAGCCTACAAACATTTTGTACAACCATGGAACAAATGAATTATTCTCTAGCAGCACAAGAAATTCAGCCAAATGTTGAACCTCCTCTTACCTCTGCCATCCAGTGCAAGATATTCCCCCTGGAGACTTGACTTGTGATGTTAAAGCCCTCAAGGATGTTCAGTGCTGTGATCAGTGCAGGACCTGCGTGGGGGGGCGGGGGGCTGAAAACAAGGTGACCTGTGAAGGGAAGAAGAGGAATGAAGCTGCTTTTGTCAGACACTGCCCATTTATAATACTTTCTCATAAGGTAGTGACCTTGAGGACAGGGAAACCTTTCTAGATTTGAGAGGAAATAATGGAAAGCAATAGGATCTGAAAAGCATTCCCCAGAACATTCCTGTTGTGTCTTTCTGTTTCTTTATGATAGATGAAGGAAGCCTAAATAGGGATGCCTTTTTCACATCTGACATTCAGTTCTTCTTAGTTGGCTGGCTGGTTCCTGGACTGCAGCTCAGAAGTATGGAGATAAAACGGGCTTGCAACATTACAGCTATAAGCAGAGTAAATACAGGGGTATCTAGAACAGAATGACATTTTAGAAACTTTTTGCATAAAGTCAGTTTTTCTCCCTTGTAGATCAACTTTGGGAACTGTCTTCAGATGTAGGTGCTAGCCTATGACCCAGCTTCCATCTAGCCATTGCACCGATATGTGATCATGTTACATCTTTACATTCTAACACCATCGAAACACCATTGGTCACAATCAAGGAAAAAACAGGCTCATTTCAAAGTGCTGAAAACCTCCTGAACCGCCTGCGATGCATCAGTGCCAGCTGGCAATTGCAGAAAACTCCCTGGAGGGCTTTTCTGCAGATACCTCAGCACAGCTTTGACTTCAGCTCTTGTTAAATACTGTCACCACCTCTTGTCAGGTGAAGCAAGCTTTTAACTGCAAGTTGCATGGCATGGGTTAAGGGTTTACCTCGATAGACTGTGTGGACGGGATTCTCCACCGTGACACTATAATTGCGGAAGTCTTCCTCCACCAAGACTCCTCCATAGTTGTGGACCTGCAAAGGAGAGCAAAGCAGAGCACGCTGAGAAAGCTGGGACAAGGCTTTCTGTATTCCTCGTGCTGGCCTCAGTGAACATACACCACACTATCAAACAAATACCATTGAGATTCCCAAGTCAAGTGCCAGGTTCCTCAGGATACCCTGAAAATCTGTGCTTTCATGGCCTCGGTGGCTTGGCTCACCATTCACCACCACTGGAAGGCTCTGCAGCTCACCTCCAAAAGCTCCCCCACCCCATGGTGGCAAGGAAAAATGGTGCCATGAACCACCGTGGCTGCAGCTACACAGGTATATAAGTTGTTGGGGTTTTTTTACCAGAATAATGACTGGTTTGTTGCTGTATTTTTCCAGAGCACCTCTGACAAGAGTTAAACTGGGGCAACCCTAAATGGGACTGAGCCTGTCTGATCCGCTGCTCGCAAGGCTCAGTTTTATTTTTAAAATATCTTCCTAGAGTCTGTCTGACAGTCCCATTAACAAAATGTGCTTCTCAACAGTGGGGCATCTCAGTTGTCGCTACCACTAATATAGCCCAGAGGGGGTCTTGAATGGAGATTTCCTTTACTTAAGAAAACCCAGTCTGTCCTGGATATAGAGGAAATTGAGGTTTCACTTCTCTAGGCTGTGGAAGTGACCTGTGTGACACTTACACCACTGCAGTGACAGGGACAGGAAAGAAAAAAGAAGCTCCACGCATTTGTCTCCCTCATGCTGACACTTGGCTATGGCTTATCTCCAGGCTGTCACCTTAAGCAGGTGACATGGCAGGTGGCATGCCAGCCTGGGCTTTGCCATACCGTCTGGGGCAGATACAGGGCCGGACTTGGCTCACCTCAGAGATTATCTCCTGGGTCAAGTTTCCACTGTAGAAAGCTGACACCCCTTCTGCGCCCACCAGCTCCAAGACAGCCGCGAGGTCCAGGCGCCTGATGAACATGCCAGGCAGCAAGGGCTGGCCGTCCGGCAGGAAGACCTCCCGAAATTTGTCAGAGTAGTTCAGGTCCTTCAGTTCACTTATGGCTTTGGCTGCAGATAAGAAGGAGAAGGACATCCAGAAAAGCCATGGTGCAGAACAGGCAGGGGATCTGGAGTCATCATGCACCTGATGGGAATATTGGAGACTTGCTGCTGCCTCTTGCCCTATTTCAAAACTTGAGGGAGGCTGGATCATGCATCCATTAGAGCTGGGAAGGAAGCCCAAAGAAACTCCAGTGCCATTCCCTGCCTGGTCCTGGGTAGCTGCCCAGCATGGGCTGCTCTGACCTGTCCCTGACCAGCCCTGGGAAAGAACTCCAATTTTGCTGCCATCATGCCCTCCCCTTGCAGACCATGGCTCACGCATTGCTCAGCCCCCAACACCATCCATCTTCAAGTCCAAAGAGCTTTAATTTCCCATGAATAACGATCTACATCTCCAGCTGCCTTGCACTCAAGTGCAGTGGCCAGTGTGGTCCTCCTTGCTGGCAGCCAACCTCGTGGCTCCCCATTAGGTACTCACCCAAATCGTGTGTGACGTTAAATCCATCCTGGGCAACACTGGCTGTGAGGCCCAGCAGTGTGGACCATGGGAGTCTGCCAAAGGAGAAACATGTCTTGGAGGGGTGCAGCTAGGCAGGGTGGTGGGGAGCAATAGCTGGGCTCAGCTCTGTGGTCAGGGGCCTTCTGAAAGACCAGGCTGTGGGGCCAGCAGTGGCCAAAAGAAGCACTGAGTTTTCAGTGGGTTGTTTCTTTTTAGCAGGATCATCTCAGTGCTCCATGATGTGCACCACAGAGGAATGTCAGTGCAAAGACAGAGGAAGAGGCATCTTTGGAGCAAGATCTCAAGCCAAGCTCCAGCCCTGAGCAAGTCATTTAGATACCTCCCTCCTTCCCTCCCTGTCCCAACAGGGCATCAAGTACAGCCACACTTCTTAGGGTCCAGATAAAGAGAGAATGAAAATACAGACTTGAATGAAAATGTTCTGTGCCTGTTTCTAGAACATTTATTGTCCATCTTGCTGGCCAAACTTTCGCTTTGCAGAATACCCAACCAAGCTGAATTATTTCTTCTGTTAAATGAAGTACCAAAAAATGCACATATTTTGCCACACAAGCCTCCAAGTGCCCCTCAGCTAATGGTTTTGAGTGGTGGGTGAGAACATGGTCTGATGGCAAGGGCTTGTGTGCTCCTAGCTCCCTCGCAGGGACCCCAGGGCACAGCATGAGAACAGCCCGCCTGTGCCAGCCTGTGTCTTACCTCCCGTGTAACTGGTGCGCCTGTTGCATTCCTTGTATCGTGCCTGGCACCCCCACAAGCAGACCTGGCTGTAGAATAGGAAGGACAAAAAGGAAGAGTAGTCTTTCTCCCATGAGGACATGGGACATGGTCCCCAATTGCTAGTCAAGGAGATGCAAGCCATGTTCACATGGGAAGTGTCTGCGTGGTCTTTAGGAGAGGGGAAGAGGTCTGTAACAACACACTAAATTAGGGAATAAGTTTATTTCAAATGAAAGAGGCAAATTCAATCCTGGTCTCAACCCAGTTTTGTCAGGAGAAATAACTCAGCAGAACAACACAGGATTGTGCTCCTTCCTGGGACTCTCCTTCTCCTGGCTCCCCACTGCCAGAGGGACACGCCTTTCACTCTCCAAGCCCCGCCAGCTCCAGGTGTTTTGGGGCTACCAAAGAAGTATTTTCCCTGGACTCCTCATGTCTGTAGGACCTGGGATCTCCCATGGTGGGAGAGGCCTCCCATTGCTTCCCTAGGCATCTCCCCCTTGGCCCAGGAGTTGCGGGGAGAAGAGAGACACAGACATCAGCCAGCTACAGCGCTGGATGGGTTTGCTGTGGGACAGCGATTCTCACCTTGGTGTCCTTCTGCAGGTCCTCCTCCAGCGGGATGCCCAGAGGAGCCACCTCACGGAAATCGATCACCCAGCTTCTGTTCTTCCGGATGTCATGGACCAGCATCACCCCACCCCTGCAGCGAGACGGGAGTCACAGTACAGCTCTGTCCCTGCAACAGCCACTGCCGTAAAGCCAAAACGAAGAGTGCAGGTTCCACCAGGACCAGGGCCAGACCTGGTGCGACAGGGTCATCACAGCAGGTCACCAACCTCAGCAGTGACCCAGGGTTGGTCAGTGGTGCAGGGGAACACTGCTGACCTTCCCAGAGAGCACTTCAGGACAAATGAGCCAAGGCTGGTGCAGGACATAGGCAGCCCCTCTGCTGAGGCTGCAGCAAGGCTGGATCAGTCCCTGCCAGCCCGGCCAGAAGGACACTGGCTCTGTTCCACCACCAGGCTGGTGCTTTCTTTCTAATCCAAGCAGTTTTGCAACAAAACAGGGTTTTTGCTTACAAGAGCAATCCGTGGCACAGCCTGGAGAAGCTATCAGGTGACAGTGTTTTATGCAACGCTCCCAAGACCTCCTGCAGAGCCAAGCACACCAGGCTCACGTGGCTGCCACTCTGAGGATGAGGGCTGCGAGGAGGACACCCTTCACTGCCGTGCCTTCCCCGCTGTGCCCAGAGCTGGTTGCAGCAGGAGCAGAGCTTACGGAGGGAAGCACGCAGTCTCTGAAAGCACCAGGACTAAGCCCAGGGTGCTGCGAGCTCCTGGCACACTCGCAGAGGGGCTCAGCAGTCTGCGGTCGCTTTTTCAACCCTCTCAAGCCTGAGGCTTGGGCTTCCCTGGCAATCACCATGGCAGACACAGCTTCTCTCTCCTTGGGGGTCTCTGTTTCTTGATGTCAACTTGGTGCACAGGAAGGGTCCTCATCCCTGTGCAGATGTGGACATGTCCACTGCCTGATGTCAGAGATTGGGCACCACGTGCTGGGACTTGGGCTACCATGAAGGCATGTCTCAGCTGGTGGGGAACACACTTGCTTGAGGACAACTGCAGATGACAGCATGGTGGTGAGCAATCAGCACTTACCCACCGATCCCTGATGTGTGGGGGTTGACGATTCCCGCACAGAGGGTTGAGGCGATGGCTGCATCTACCGAGGAGCCCTGCTTGTTGAGCACCTCTATGCCTAGCGCCGTGCAGCGGGCAGCATCTGTGACCACGGCACCACGGTGGAAGATCTGCCATAAGAGGAGAGCGGTTGTGCCCAGGGAGGGGTGCTGGGGCTGCCCAGATATTCACCCAGCTCTGAGTTACCCAAAGCTAGAGGCCAGTGCTGAGGCTGTGGCACATCTACCTTTTCAGGTGCCTCCAAATGCTAGCAGGAGCAATATGTCCCTTGGTATGTCCCTTCACCAGGGCAGCTGTGGCTGCTCTGCATGTAGCTATAGCCATCAACTCAGCTGGCTTTCAACTGCAGACATGCTAAGCTGGTAGGCCACATCTCACCCTGTCCTCCACAACCCCAGAGCAGGGTTGGACTAATCCTCAAGAGCACTGGAGGGTGCTGTTACTGCACTGCAGCGAGGCGGTCACTGGAAATGGGAATACAGCATCTCTCCAGTACCACGGCTTCTTCTCAACCTTCCCTAGTGCCAGTGCCAGCACTAATGCAGTCACAGGAAGTTTTAAAAGGTTCTTTTTAGCCCTATGGTACAAGTTGCAGCATCTCAGCATGAGCCAGGGAAGTGTGAAGACAGAAGGGCCACGGGAGGCTGGCAGGGAGGACTGGCTCCTCCAGCAGTGCCACAAAAGGGGCTGTGCTGCACAGCCTCCCTCCAGTGCTGCACCCCAGCCAGCCACGGGGCCAAGCCACTCCACTCCCAATGGCTGCACTTTGCAGGCCACTGAGAGGGCAAAAAATTAGAAAGAAGCAAACATCTCTGTGCCAAGGAAAGGTTGAGAGCCCAGGGGCTGTTTAGCTGGAAAAGAGAAGGCTGAGAGGGGATCTGGTCAATGCTGATCAATAGCTAAAGGGAAGGGGGCAAGAGGATGGGGCCAGACTCTTTTCAGTGGTGCCCAACGACAGGACAAGGGGCAATGGGCACAAACTAGAACACAGGAAGTTCCACCTAAACATAAGGAAAAACTTCTTTGCTGAGAGGGTGGCAGAGCCTTTTCCAGGCTGCCCAGAGAGGCTGCAGAATCTCCTTCTCTGGAAAGATTCCAAACCCGCCCGGACACAATCCTGGACAACCTGCTCCTGGTGACCCTGCTTTAGCAGGGGAGTTGGATGAGATCTCTCCAGACATCCCTTTCAACCCCTACCATGCTGGGATTCTGTGAAATCTCCTTCACATGGACTTGCAGGCAGCTCTGCCCTGCTGAGCAGCACATGGAGAAGATGGTGGTGACTACTGGCTCCCTCTTGACCCATCTAAGGCTGCAGTACTTGGCAGGAGATGTTCTGCAGGAAGACATGACCCCATGGCTGTGCTGCCTTTGCTCTGCAATTCAGGACTGGTCTGTGGGACAGATTAGTAGGAAGTTCAGCTCTGTTTTCAGCTATTTTCCTCCTTGGTCCTGGACAGAGGGGTGACCCTGGGTGTACAGATCCATAAAACTCTCTCCAGGTGGAGATGTACAAAAGATGCCTACTGCTTAACTAAGGATTGCTTTCTGAAAGCATTCACATCTGGCTCAAACCACAGCTGGAGACACAGCAGCAGTGCTGCTCGTTTCCCCCCAGCAGCACCCCCAAACCTGCCTGGCACAGTCACCCACACCCCAGCTGTGGGGCAGGCGCCAAGAGCTCAGCTCATCTCTCTGAGCACAACCCCCAGCTGCAAGAAAAAGCTTTCAAGGCAATTTGGGTGGAATAGCAGAGAGAGATTCAGCGCCCAGGGTCTCACTGACACTAGCTGGGGCTCACCAGTACTCACCCCGCTAAGCTTGCTGGCAAGGAGGAAGGTTAGGGAGTGCCAAGGTTTAGGGAGCTTCTCCTCTTTTCGGAGCCAAAGTCAGACTGCAAAGCCACTATTTCGTCTTACCTGAGGGTCCCCAAAGTAGATCTGCATGATCAGGGCCACCGTGACCCCTGTGGCGAAGGTCAGGCAGGCAGTGATGATGACAGTCAGCCCATCCTGCCGGCAGCTGCAGTCTCCAGAAAAAGGGTCCTTGCTGGTCTCCTGGAGTGGGGACACATCCTGGCTTCCCATCTCCGATGAGGATGAGGGCAGGCGCTGGAGACGCGCAGACTTCAGGAAGGAGTCTGGGTCTTTGTGGGCAGCAGGGAGAAAACAAGTGTTAGTTATTGAGCAACATGGGGCTCTTGTTGCAGTGTTTACCCAGCGCTAACATTACACTGAGCCCCTTCCAGCCAGGCTATTACCTTCCCTATTGATCCCAGCTCTCAAGAGACCTTCTGGCTCAGATGCTGCTTTAGGTCATTTTCCTGCTCCCTCCCTTTAGCTCTAGTTATTCCAAACTGACCTCCCTGGAGATTAAGAGGGGAAGAAAACACCCTGAATTTTGTTCCATTTCAGTCCATTCATTAGTCTTCAGTGTCAGGCCCACAGCTACTGCTGTTTGGAGGGGTTCTTAACACAGCTCTGACTTGCAAACAGGTCTCTGAAATGCAGCAGGACTGAAGAGAAGGAAAATAAGATATATAAAAGAAAAATGCAGCAGCCTTATTTGGAGCTATGCTTGAGCCAAGGCACCCCAGCAAAACAGAGGTGAAGCAACTGTGCCTTGGGCACAGAAAATACCTCTACGGAAGCAGGGCAAAGTGAGGAGGGCAGAGAGGAGCAAACCTGCACACCGGAGGGCCTCGGGGCGTCCACCCGCTCTGACACAGGAGAGGCTCTGCTTTAATTCCTTGCTTCCTCCAGCTGACGAGGCCCACTGTGAAATCAAGCTGCTCGCTGAACGCCCGGTGCCAAGATGGCACATGCAATGGGGCAGAGTTTTGCTGGGCATCTGCCAGACAGCAAACAATGCTCAGCAGGATGGAAAAGTCTCTCTTTTGCTCTGAAAGGCGCCTTCAGTCTCTGCTTGTGTCAGTCACTGCCTTGGCAGCAAGGAGGATGCCGGCTGAGTGTGCCCTGCCTGCGCACAGGCGCTGCCGGGCACACGGAGCTGCTGGTGCAGCCGTGGGGACATGCCTGTCCCTGCCAGGCACCAAACGGGACCAAGCAGCTCAGGGCACCACCCAGAACTCCTGGATTACCTTTTTGGGGGGCTGCCGAGAGCCAGTGGGGGCTGCAGTGCCCCACACACCTGTGAAGAAGAAGAGCACTGAGTGGAAAAGACAAGATGAGAAGCTTGTCCCTCCACACATGGGATGTTTCCAGAGTTTGGGATAAGGGAGAAGGGAACGAGCAGGAAATCTCACATTGTCCCTTACCCCACCGCGCCCTGGGGACTGCCAGCCCTGTCCTTGACAAGACATTGAAAGACCCCCTGTGGGCAGCTCTCCTGCAGCCAGGCAGGGAGTTAGTTTTCATTTCAGTGATGCTGCAACCAGGAGTAACTCCCCTGCAGCCAGAGAATGCTCTTAGGGTGAAGTTAATCTCATTCCTGCTTCAGTGATTCAGGAGCAGGTCCGGGAAAGGCTCAGCTTTCCCTGCCTGCGCCTCTGAGCATACACAGAGCCCCTCACCAGCACGTCTGGTCTGAGTGAGCTGGGCTTGCAGTGTGTGGGCAGTGGGAGGCTGGTGACAGGCCACCCCGGCACAAAGGGACATGAACATCTAGGAGACAACTCTGGGAGAGGACAGGCCACGGCCCTCCAGGGTGGCTTCTCCCACCCGTACAGAAGGTCCTTTGTTCTCTGCCACAGACATCCCAGATGGCCTTGGGCAAGTCACTCAGTCTCTGTGACCACTGGTGATGCATGGGGACAGCAGGGCCATGGTTTGCAAACAGAAGCACCTGGAAGGGGTCAGGGCCATGGTCTGGGGACAGAAGCACCTGGAAGGCATCAGTCGGGAGCACAGAGGCAAACATACATGGTGCCCATCCCACCACCAATGTCCATGCTTGAAAGAGAAGCCACCAACCCTACTTGGCTTCTGTGGGGGCTGTGAAGGAGCTATGGCTTCACAGGGGAACCAGCATCTTGGGGAAGCATGGCCAGCTCAGCTCTGGAGCTGCTGCAGAGGGTCAGCAGAAACTGGAGCCACTAGCAGGCTCTGGCCAGTGTTACAATGTGAGACTGTTCAGGCCCTTGGGGGTTTGTCCACAGCACCAACAGCACAACAGGAGCTTCCTCCTCCTAATGAGATCTGAGTAGTAGAAACGAAAGGTCTGGGCTCCCTCCCTGTCAGTCCAGCAGGTAACATGGCCTGGAGAAGCACCACTGGCTTTTGCAACACATGTGGTGTTGGATGAGTGCAAGTTCTCATGTGGTAGGAGAGCAGCAGCTCCTCCAGCCGCTCCATGCATGGGCTCTTGGGGAGACCCTGCACCCAGCAGGACGCCAGCACAGCCAAAACCACACCAAACTCGTGCTCTACGTGCGAGGCGAGAGTCCTCGAGCTTTTGGAAGAGCCATTCCCACAAACCCGCACGCAGCAGCCTCACCCCGACACCACCAGACGGCACGGGGTGAAAACGGGCAACGGGGACGTGACCCGGCGGTCACAGTGGGCAGAGGCAGAGGACAAGGGGCGCGCGGGGCCTGCTCAAACGTGGGGCTCTGGGGTCGGCGGGGCAGAGACCTGCCCGTCGGGGGTGACGGGCAGCCCTGCTTGGAGAAACGTGACATGGGGAGGAAAAAACGTTTCTCTGAACTACCGAGAAGGAAGCAATCAATTAAAACCAGGCAAAGGGCTTTCCCGAGGATCAGAGGACCGCCTGCCTTTATTACAGCCGCGCACCGGCTGTCCAGCCAGACCCCGCTATCTCCGGCCGTCCCCCGCGCCCTCGCAAGGCAAACGAGAGGCCGGCGAGCCCCGCGCCCGTGGGGGCCAGGGCCGGGCCCC
>VZZY01023241.1:52154-74118 GCA_013400335.1 Eurystomus gularis | reverse complement strand
GGGAAGGGCTGGGGGGAGGCACCGCAAGGCCGTTCCTCCCGGGCCAGGGCCAGGCGGGAGAGCAGCCTCCGCGCTGCGGGAGAGGGGCCGGCCCTCGGGAACCTCCACGGGACGGAGCCGGGCAGAAGCGGCCGCCTCGGGAGAGCCGGCATGTCTCTGGGGACGGCGGCTGTTCCTCGCTGCGCTGTCGCTTCGCAGGCTCCCGGCGGCGCCTTCCCGGAGTCCGGCTGCGGGGCCGGGGCCGGGGCCCTGGCTAGAAAGCAGAGGTCGGCGGAGCGGCAGCTCCTCGCCTCGGCATGTTCCGCACACGCTGCAGCGGCCAAACGGACGCTGTCTGCGGAAATGATGCCCTCGGCAGTGGATGCCAGTCAAAGCATCACCTCTAAACGTTGCACTAGTCTTGCCTTCCAAGAGCAGTGGCATTCAGCTTCACACAGATTCCCTCCTCATGAAAACACACGCTAGGAATTCCTTCTTCAGCATGGTGGGGTGACCCTGGGCTGCCTGGAATGGGGAAGAAGAAAACTCGAGAGAGAAATGAAGCCAAAAGCCTTAGCCAACACTTCAGCTACAAGGACCGCAGCAAGGCGCATTGTTGACTCTGCATTGGGGCGAGTCTGTCAACCTGGGCCTGCGCTGCCCCTTAAACTGAAGATCAGAAGGCATGTGGCAAAACCACCCACAGCACCAGATGCAAAGGAGAGCTCTGCTGCTGAGGACGCCCTTCCCTCCACGGGCGCACAGCTCTCCAGACAGCCCGTCCCTCCGGCAGGTCCCAAGCCGCACACTGAGACAGGAGCACGGTGCAGAGCAATGCGCATCAAGCTTGTCCCAGGAGAGCCCCAGCAGACCCTGTAAGAAACAAGGGCATTAGTTGGGAGGGTTGTGGATGATGTCCTGAGAAGGTGTGTGGCAAGAGAGGTCTAAGAGCCCCTGCGCAGCCCCACCAGGCAGCAAACACAGGCTCTACACTCTTGTGCTTGCACTAAAGAGTTTACTCCCAAGTGCATGCTCGTGCCTACCTTCATTCAAGCCAGGCTGCAGCGTGTCTGGGTATTTTCCCTGCAACATCTGTCTTGTCTTCTTCCCTCCTACAGCTTCTGTCCCACAAAGACCCAATTTCACAGATAATCTGTTCTTGCATGCCCTGAAGCTGGTGAAGACACGCATGGTGCATCCTAGTCCTTTTCCAAGGGGACTCTTCAAGCAACTGCTAATCCTTAAAATGTGGTTTAGTGTGGGCTGGACTTGCCAGGACCACCTCTGTATAAAGCTAATGTCAGTTATGGGAAGGTGGCTTCCATGTGATAACAAGAAATAGCTCCTATTTCCCAGGGAGTGTCAGTCTCTTGCCTATCCCTTGGAATGTTTTGGTGGGGCATTAGGGCCTCTGCAGAGGACTGTCTGGCAGTGCCAGAAGAGCAGAGCCTCCAGAGACTTCTCCTCCAGATCACCAGCAGGAAATCAGATTGGTGGCCAAAGATCTTGTAGCCACCGTGTTGGGAGCTTGGGGAGGCATCTGGTGTCCAGCACGACCAAAGCATCTGAGCCAGGGCTGGCCACCAGGCGGGAGCAGCCTGTTGCCAGAGGAGCCACCCAGGCGGGCAAATCTGACCAAGGGAAATCAGGGCAAGCAGAAAGAGCAGCTTCCAACAGAGCAGCTTCACAGGCCTCCCTTGACAAAGTCACTGGAGAAGCTGTTGACAGTGTTTGCTGCACCTTGGAATCCTTTGTGGCTTCTCGCTTTGAACTAGACTCTAGCTGCCAATATTCCGAAATCCTGGAGCTTCCCAGGATTTCTAAGAGGCAGCCGCAGCCATCCCAGACGCTTTCTTAAGGCAGGGCACACAACAAGGACAACGATTCCCCAGAGTATCTGAAGAGCAGCGCCTGAATGTGAGCAAGGGAGCCAAGCTGCCTGTGTTGCAGCCTCTGTGAAATGCAGCCGCTGCTGCAGTCTCCAGACGGTGGGTGAGGAGTGGAGTAACGGCAGCAGCTGTGGGAGGTTCTGTAGCCGGGCACTAGATGAAGGCAGCCAAGGGGTTCCCAGAGCCGGGGAACCACAAGGCAGAGCGGGGAGATGTGCCAGCTGGCACGTAGGCAAGGCTGGGAGGGTGACGTGGCTGGAGGCGCTGCCGGGACCACCGAGGGCGATTTAAAAGCAGAGAAACTGGAAGCGACCATAGGTCGGTGGAAGAGCTGACTTGCTGCGTGTGCAAGTGGCTGTGTGGGAGAGCTCAGCCATGGTCCCCACTCGGCGGAAGGCAGTGGCCTCTGCACTCACCTGAACGGATGTGGGAACCCAGACAGAACCCCCACAGAAACATGCAGCTGTCCAGGCCACCGGCTGCAAGGAGTCCCTGAGTCTTGAGCTGGCAACAAGTGGCGGCCGTGAGAAGGGCTGCGTCTGCTGAGAACAGGGGGACAATCTGCTCAGCCTGGTGGCAGAGCTACACAAGGAGGCTGAAAGCTTGAGGTGTATTAGGGAGGCAGAACAGGAGATAGACTGGTGGGGCCAGGCTTTGCCCTCCTTGAGACAGAAATGGGACCCAGACATGTGTCATCAGAGAACACCCAGGAACAAGGGGCCTCTGTAACCTGTCCCAGGCAGGCCAAGGGCAGAAGCTTAAATGAAAAAAACGAGTGCAGGCAAGTTCAAGGTAGGGGCAGCAGGTGAAATCCCCTCTTGCCCACCTCGCATCCCCCCCAGGTGCCCCTGAGTAACAGGTGTGAGGCTCTGGTTGAGGAAGTACAGTCAAATGAGGATGGGGACAATGGGGAAGCGACCCCTGAAAAGCCTTCACAGTCAGACAGGCCTACTGACAGTGTTATTACCACCACTCATGTAGGGACTAAAGGGAATGGGTGGAATGGAAACAGGTCCCTGCTTAAGGCAGCAGGTGAATCCCTGCCTGGCCTCCCTCACCCTCCCAGTTGTCCTTACACAACAGATGTACAGATGTTCCAGGCTCTGGAACTTGAGGACCAGGCTAATGAGGGTGTAGATGAGAGTCCATCCAAGGGGGTGCCTGGGGTGAGTCAGCCTCATTTTTGTCTCCTGTAGTGAGCTTTGCTGCTGGGCTAGTTCCACCTGCAGGACGCATGGATTTTGCATTGTGTGAAGGACAACATTGGTCTTTGCTGTGAGATTGTTCTTCCGGGGCCCTTGCCCCTCAGACTGAACTCCCCCAGAAACTCTGCATGAACACTTGCTGTCGCTGCATCTGGGATGCACAGTGGCCCCTCCACCTGGGGATCACTCTGTCATGCGTTGTTTGGGTCACATCTGTCCAGAGGTGGGAAGCAAAAAGATCTCCCTGCAGTTGGGGTGATGCAGAATTATCTGGATAAACACTAGAGCACCTTTTGGTGTGAGGGTTACTGTGTCTATCTATTCCAGCTCAAAGACCTCTGCTCTGTTCAGCTGGAGGGGCACAGGATGAGGCTGTTGGTGCTCATGTGAGTGCTCTGCTTGTCCGCGTCCATCTTTGTGGTGGCTCTGGATGTAGGTATGTCTCTGTTACATACATGTATTTGTGTGCGTGTGCCTACGGGGCAGACCTTCTCAGCCTTGGAGTTGGGGAGGCTGTCAGATCTGGCCCATTCCCTCCCTCTTCAAACTGGCCCCAGAACAAGGGTTGAATTTATCAGTGCTACCCAAGCCCGCTCTGTGATGAGACCAGGACGCCAGGCTCTGCCCTAAACCTTTCCACCTGTGCCCAGATTGGGTTATTTCAGCAGGGGTGATCTGTAGTGGCTTTCCACTGCAAGAGCAGGTGTCTGACAGTGAGGAAGCCCCTGGCCTGAGGCAGAGGCTTGGAAGAGGGTACAGGAGGAGAGGAGGCTTTGTATGCAAGCCCTGAGGCCACAGGTGTGCTATATTAGCACCTGATGATGCATTTCCCTTGACAGGCAGACACTGGCCACCTGCTCCTATAGGTGGGTTACCCAAACAGCAGCTCATGTTCTGGAAACCAAGTCTAGGATCTCTTCTACATGATAGGCCCTCTGCCTGCGCAGGGTACAAGGCAGCTGCTGCTTTAGCAGCCAGGACATCCTTCTCAGCCCATTCTTGGACTAATTGAGAGGTTTTTCTTTGTGGGATGGAACTGGCTGGTAGAGATGTCTGCCTCTGTTCCTGCTAAATGTGAGAACTGAGGCATAGCCCAGGTGTACGGAGCCCTCTCCGCATGTAAAGGTGTATGAGCAAACAGCTGCTGCAGAGCTGCCCCTTTGTGCAAACTACTGTTAAAAACTCGAGGTCACAGAATCACCAAATTGAAGAATGGTACGGGTTGGAAGGGACCTCTAGAGCTCATCTAGTCCACCCCTTGCTAAAGCAGGTTTGCCTTGGTCAGGTTACACAGGAATGCGTCTAGACAGGTTTTGAAAGTCTCCAGAGGAGGAGACGCCACAACCTCTCTGGGCAGCCTGGGCCAGGGCTCTGTCACCTTCAAAGTAAAGTTTTTCCTGATGTTTTGGTGGAACTACCTGGGTTCCAGTTTGTGCCTGTTGTCCCTTGTGCTGTCACTTGCGCACACTGAAAAAGAGTCTGGCCCCATTCACCTGAGACCCAGTCTTTAGGTATTGATCAGCGTTGATCAGCTCCTCTGTCAGTCTTCTCCAGGCTAAACAGCCCCAGGGCTTTCAGCTTTTCCTCATCAGAGAGATGTTCCAGTCCCCTCATCATCTTCGTAGCCCTCCACTAGATTCTCTTCAGTAGTTCCCTGTCTCTCTCTTGAACTGGTGAGCCCAGAACTGGACATGATACTCCAGATGTGACCTCACTAGGGCAGAGAAGAGGCGGAGGAGAGCCTGCTGGTCACAGTCTTCTTACTGCACCTCAGGAGACTATTGGCCTTGGCCATAAGAACACACTGCTGGCTTTTGGGCAACTTGTCCATGGAGCCCCCAACGTCCTTCTCCATGGAGCTGCTTTCCAGCAAGTCAATCCCTCACCTGTATTTGTGCAAGGGGTTATTCCTCCCCAGGTGCAGGACCTTACACTTACCCTTGCTGAACTTCACGAGGTTCCCCTCTGCCCAATTCTCCAGTGTGTCCAGGTCTCACTGAATGGTGGCATAGTTTTGGTGCGTTAGCTGCTCCCACCAGTTTGGTATCAGCAAACTGGCTGAGCGTCCACTCCGTCCCTTCATCCAGATCATTGGGGAATATGTTGAACAAGACTGGACCCATCTCTGACCCCTGGGGAACACCATGAGCTGCAGGCCTCCAACTGGACTCTGTGCCACTGATCACAACCCTCTGAGCTCTGTTGTTTGGTCAGTTCTCAATCCACCTCACCATCCACTCATCTAACCCACACTTCCAGAACCAAGAAGAGTGAAGGCAGCTTTGGATGAAGGCCAAACCTACTCCTAACCTGAGCTGAGGCAAGTGCCAAGTTGCCCAGGAGTGTCAGGACTGCTGCTGACAGAGAGGAAGCCAGACGTCACTGCAGACGGTCTGTTCAAAGCTATGAAGCATCTGAGCCAGGGCCAAGAGCCAGGTGGAAGGAGCAGCCTGGTGCCAGAAGAGCCACCCCAGCAGGCAAATCTGAGGAACATGCTAGGGACATTAACATAGACAAATGAGATGGGAACAGAACATTCCTACAAGACATGACTTGAATTTATGTTTATTTTATAGATATATTTATATATATATACCTTTGTATAGATTAAACTGGGTTGGATTTTATCCTATACATATTTTTGGTGTTATACATGAGAAACAGGAACAGGAACATAGCAAATATAAATTAGTACATTCCTTGAATGAACTCTGCCACACTGAGACTGAAAAATTTCATGCAATGGGGAGACAGAGAGAAGGGAAAGAATTTTATTTAAAAAAACCCCCAAATCCACAAAAAATTCCCAGTCTGGATACAACTCTCAACAGAGGAGCAGCACTATACATGGCAAACCTATATAAATTAAAAGTAAATTCCACTCTGACATCTACTATGCTTTAAAGTGCAATGAAGCCTGATTTATTTACCTACCAAATACAGGAAAGATGACCCCCTCTCCCCATTCCAATCTATCCCTAATAAAACAAACAAACAAACAAAAAACCCCACAAAAAATCCTAAAGAAACCAGTAACGTAAATCTAAATGATATACATTATCCACAGTCCTACAGAGACGCCTACATCTACTCAGTAGCACCAAGAATCTGATATGGGTGTAATTAAAACCAATTAAAAGTCGGGAGCAATGGTAACATCAGTTTGCTGCTTTTGCAGACCTCCTGCTCTTTAGTAAGGGTCTGGGAGGAGAGGTGGCTCTCCCAGTGCCGACCGTGAAGGTGACAGTGTCCTGTCCTCTCTCCGTCGCTGGCCAAACTGTTTTGGCAGCAGGCTACAAACGCACACACACAAACACGCAGCACACTGAGAGCAGCGGGAGGTTACGCGAGGGAATGAGGTGGGAACCAGAGGCCCCACATGTGCACGGGGGTGTCTGTCTTGTCTGCACACGTGAGTGCATGTGTTTGGAGGGAGCGGGACTAATTACACAGAGGTGAAGGGTTGTGCGAGTCCAACACAAGCCACAAGCCTCTTTGATGACAAGGTAATAGGAAGAGGAGAGAGGGAAAGGGAGTCAGCACAGTCCCCACTTGTAAGCCTCCGCTTCTGTTGTCTTCCAAGGCCAAGGGCCTGTGCACCACAGTTCATCTGTCTCCACATGCTGCTTTTCAGCAGGTCTCAGTAGCCAAAGGTCTCCTGGGAAGCATAGACCATGTAGAGGAAGCCATCCTCGTCCTTTTCCTGCTCGTAGATCTCCGAGATGGGGGTAGACACACTCACCATGCTGTGCTGGTTCACCAGCAGGAAGAAAGCCTGGGTGGGATTCAGCTGCAAGCGACGCCTGCAGGGGCAAAGACAGGAGGGCTTGGGTCAGCCCACGTGGGGAAGGCACGGTGACAGGAAGTTCTACCTCACCCCGGCAATGCTGTTCACACAGGACCAGGCCTGCACAGCTAGGACCTCCTTCCACACGCTCAGGACATAGTGTCTATGAGCACAGCTGAGCTGCTCAAGGCTCCAAGGCCTCCAGAGGCAGGACTCTGCAAAGCCCCTTTCTGCAAGCACTGCTGGCAAGGGCAAAGCAGAAGGACCTCTTCCATCTGAGCTGAGGGATAAAAGAAGGGGATTGGAGTTCCCCCTCATCAGCTCATGGAGTGTCACTGTGAGGGAGAGGTCACAGTCCTCCACCAGATGTTAAGAAACTATTCCCCTCTCAGCCCCCCAGTCTGTACCACAACACAACAATGCTGTGGCTGTCACGTCATCCCCACCCTCAGCAGCTGCCTCTGCCTCATCCTCACCCCACCGCTCTTTGTACAGGGCCTGTGGGTGAGGACAGGTTCACAGCATGCCAGCTGGGGCCACCCCACTCACCGGATTATTTTGACCAGTTCACTCATGTTGACATGGTCTGGGACAAGGAACTTGGTCTTGTCCAGCACTGGCAGCTGTTTCTCCCCTTTATAGCGTTCAATGATGACCTGGGGAGAAAGTCAATAGTAGGGTTAGTCACGGTTTGCAGTGCCCCAAGCACTGGCCTCAAGGTTCAACACAAATCAAATTAGCACAAGTGGAAATGCTGAGGCAAGGCCCCACTTTGCTTCACCCTCACAGGAAAACAAAAGAAACTACATGAACAGTGGCCATCAGGTTGGCTTCAGCAAAAAGTCATTCCCTGCCTGAGCCAGACGGTGGAGAGCATCCAAGGTAAGTGAACAAAAGCATCAATTGCTCTGGCTGGCTGAGAAAGTTTGTGTTAGTCTCTGAGCTAGCTGCCGCCCACGACACACAGGAGATTTGGAACAGGAGTGAAGTGTATGTTAACATCAGTCGGTTAGCTCCCAACTGGTGGTGCCCCAGACCAACAGCTCGCCCTGCCCACCCAGCCCCACCCTTACATAGTGGGCATGCTGCCAGCGTGGTATCAAATATCCCATTCGCTGGTTTGGTCTCTATCCCAGCTGTAGCTGCCTCCCAACCCCTGGTGAAAATTACCCCTATCCTACCTGAACCCAGGACATTATCCACCCCTTATTCTATATCATCTACATCATGCCCAGCAGGATTATTTAACAATTAACAACATACAACTGAACTCACTGGCTGTTCTCATGCAAATTTAAGTCCCTTTGCAGTCCACAACAGACCTCTCCATCCTCCCGCATCACCCACCAAGTGCACCCAGGTCCCTGAGCCAAAGCAATCCTGCGGATGGGTTTGCCTTTGCCTGAAGCAGAACTAGCCCAGACCAGCTTCCCCAGCACATTCGTCATGTGCACTACATGGACTTTATCCCCTTCCACAGCATGTGGCAGTTTTGACTGGGCAGGGCCAGCTCAACTGGCAGATTCTCTTGTGTTGACTTACCAGGTGGCCTTTGCCAGATGTGTGTCCTAGTGTTTGAAGGTCCCACCCACCCTTGCCTTCAGTGTAGTTTTTAACAGTCCGTTGCCATTCAATTTTCCTGGAGGCTGGTGTGTGGTAGGGAATGTGACAGACCCACTGGATGCTCTGCTCTTCTGCCCAGGCTTCTATGAGGTTGTTTCAGAAATGAGTCCTGTTGCCCGATTCTCTCTGGGATGTTGTGTCACCACAGGACCAAGTTAGCTCCAAACCACTGGCATCCCAGACCAAGATCGTGCCTGGCCCAGCCCCGGCCTCATATAGTGGGCATGACATCAGTACGGTATTGAATAACCCCTTGGCTGGCTCGGTGTTCTATCTTGGCTGTGGCCTCCTTCAAACTGCTGGTGAAATTAACCCCATCCTTGCCAAACCAGGACAAACAGCTACACAATGATTTCTGTTCAGTTTTCCTGCTATCATATTTAATGATTTTTTTTTCTCTTAAGGAGTGTCTGCTGACAGCTTAAATTGCTCTTCTAAACCAGCTCAGAAATGTACTATTTCAACTGACCAACTGAACATGACCCAGCATGTGCCCAGGTGGCCAAGAAGGCCAACAGCAGCCTGGCCTGTATGAGGAAGAGTGTGGCCAGCAGGACCAGGGAAGTGATTTTACCCCTGTACTCAGCAAGTGAGGCCACATCTTCAGTACTGTGTTCAGTTTTGGGCCCCTTTTCTCATAGACAAAAGTTTTGAACTCTCACAGCCCCTCACCACAAGGACATTGAGGGGCTGGAGCAGGTCCAGAGAAGGGCAAAACGCTGGTGAAGGGTCTAGAGCACGTCTTTTGAGGAGCGGCTGAGGGACCTGGGGTTGTTTAGTGTGGAGAAAAGGAGGCTCAGGGGAGACCTTGCTCTCTACAACTCCCTGAAAGGAGGCTGTAGAGGAGAGGGTTGGTCTGCTCAACCAAGTAACAAGTGATAGGACAAGAGGAAATGGCCACAAGTTGTGCCAAGGGAAGTTTATATTGGATATCAGGAAGAATTTCTTTACTGAAAGGGTTATCAGGCATTGGAACAGGCTGCCCAGTGCAGTGGTGGAGTCTCCATTCCTGGAGATATTTAAAAGTCGTGTAGACATAGTGCTTAGGGATATGGTTTAGTCAAGGACTTGTCAGTATTAGGTTAATGACTGGACCTTATGATCTTAAAGATCCTTCCCAATCTAGGCAATTCTGTGATTCTGTGATATTTGTATTCTAAGAAACAAGGCAGTAGGCAGGTAAAAGAACTAATAGTATTATAAAGTATTATAAAGGTCTATGTTCCCACCACAGTGATACCTGGACTTCTCTCCAGTACCTACTTGTTTTCTCCACAGGACCTGTCCAGGTTTGGCCAGGACAGGGTTAATTTTCAGCAGGAGTTGGGGGGGAACCACAGCCAGGCTATTCCATACCATGCTGATGTCATGCCCCCAGCACAGTGAGGGTTCTTGTGAGGGTTCTCACTCATTATCACTTGTTTTGTACCTCGTTTTTCTCACTATTGTTGCTGTTGTTCTGATTGTTTCTTGTATTAAACACTCCTTATCTCAACCCTGGGGTTGGTGCTTTCCCTTTTGGGGGCAGCAGCACATGTTGCTCAGGCCCCGGCAGAGACTAAACCACCACAGGACCTCGCATACCAATCAGTTCATCATTATATTATTGTAAGACAAGGAGTTCCCATAAATAATTTTCCCAAGTCTTTTCCAAAAATATACAGGAGACAGCAAATGCTTTTTGACAGCGGAGGGATGGAGCAGCATGCAGAGATCAGGATCCCCAGAAGATGGCTCTGTGGAGCCAAGAGGATCAGGCAAACCTCGGTGAATACGGATTTGCCTTTCCCTTAATCATAGGTTGACACGCCAGCCTCTGTCAGCAGCAGCAACGTACTCCTGCTGCCCGTCTACACCAAAGCCAACTCAGTCACTCTGGGTGGGATGCTGCAGTACCAGCAAGGAGCTGAGAACAACTGACGTGTTCTCGAGACTGCAGGGCTTACCTCAAGGCCCACCAGGATGGGGCAAGATACATTGCAGGCAGTTCCCCGGATAACGGAGGGGTGCAAGGCACCTTGGCGAGACCTCTGCACCTAAATGTCTCTGAAGAGCCCATCCTGGACAAAGCTCACACAAGGAGAACCCAGGAGCCCAAGGACCAGACAAGCAGCATATGAAAGCCCCCGTAAGAGCACCAATGTATTTGCTCATTGGCTGTGTCTCCTCTCGATACTGTGCAAGAGTACCAGGGAAAAAAGACCAGAGAAAGCCAAGTATTGCTCCTTAGGCCCCTTTTGCAAGATAGGGAGCTGATAAAAGAACAGTTTCCTGTGACAGACTAAATCATGCCCCTTACAAACCTCCTAACATCTCTACCTCGCTCCAGGAGGGGAGAGGAAGGACAAAGAGATGCAGAACCATCCTACTGCATTTGAGTATTACTTGTCCAGGTGAGTATTTTGGCTATACAGAGGATGAATGGTGTCAGGGGGCTGGACACTCACAACTGCCACATACAGGGATGCTGCTCCAGCATCGGGGAAACAGGTTCAGAAAGGTTTTGACTCTGTCTCCCATAACATCCTCATAGGGAAGCTCAGGAAGCGTGGGCTAGACAGGTGGATGGTGAGGTGGAATTGAGTACTGACTGAATGACAGTGCTCTTTGTGGGAGCCCAGAGAAGGTTGCCCCTTCCTCCAAGTCCATAATTAGGGTTTCCATCCACCACTGTGACATGGCGCAGGTCATTTCTTGGGCCCCCTCTCCTGCCATTGCCTCTCTGTGCTCCTCTGTGGGTGTGCAGATGAGGTTTTTATTACATAGCTGAACGGAAACCTCTCTGAATGGCCCAAACAGACCCTCAGCATTCCCTATCAGCATGAAGTGTCTCCCCCCAACCTGCCCTCTGCAGCAGTACAGCCCGTGACTCACTGAAGCCTTGCTCGATTTCATGTTACAGTGCTGTGGAAAATGGTTTGCTCGCTCTGCTGCCGAGCACAAGCTGTTCCCCAGTGATTTTAGACTCTCCAAGGCTTACTGGACCTGGCTTAAAGCTTGCAGCTGCTCTCTAACAGGACCCAGTTCAATGGGCTCCAGAAAGAGAGCACTGGGGCTGACAGCAGGCGAGGGTGATGGGCAGACATAAGCTCAGTCTATCTTCTAACAAGGCAGAAGATGAAATCAGAAGGAAATTCTTCACTCTGAGGGTGGTGAGACACTGGCACAGGTTGTGGATGCTGGTGTTGAAGGCCAGGTTGGATGGGGTCTTGAGCAACCTGGTCTAGTGGGAGGTGTCCCTGCCACAGCAGGAGGGTTGGAACTAGATGACCTTTGAGGTCCCTTCCAACTCAAACCATTCTATGATTTCTAAAGCATCTGCTGAGGCTGTGGATGGAGGCCCCAGGGAGAAGGCAGGAAGCTCTCTGCTTGTACTGACTGCCAAAAGAGGAGCAACCCCGCAGATGCCTGTTGGAGGCTCCTGCCAAGCAGAGGTCAGCATGAGCAGCACCTCACTGCCAACATAACCATGCCCTTCTCAGTAAGAGCTCGGTGTTCCCGTGGTCAGCACTTTTTACCATGGAAGCGCAGCAAGCTTTGGGAAATGCAGACAGCAAAGGAGCCTCTGGCATGAGGTGGATAGGGAAACACTGGGGTGCCCCCTGCTCCTGCCTATCTCCTTATTACATGTGCCAGTGAGGCATCCTGGGAAGTGATTTCCCTTCAAATACAAGCAGAGGGCTGTGCAGAGTCCACATTGTCCACGGCTTTGTTTCTGGTGGGCTCAGACAGACACACCACCAGCTGTCCTCCTATGTGTATGTGGCACAGCCCCTTCCTCAGCTTCCTCTGGAAGCACCCTCATGGAGACAGGAGAGAAATACCTTTCCCTGGGCACAAAGCGAGACCACGCACTCTGCAAATCCTCCTGGCACTCTGTCAAAGCCAAAGGGGATTCACCCAAGGGCTCTTACTGGAGAAATGCAGAGCCAGCCTCATGCCACGAGAGCCACGTTAAAAGCAGTGGTCAACAAACACACAGATGATACTCTGGACGTGCTCCTGTGTGATTGACTCCAGGATCCTGCTCTAGCAGAGGGGCTGGACTAGATGATCTTCAGAGGTCCCTTCCAACCCCCATCACTCGGTGATTCTGTCATATGGCACACTGGTATTCAGTGTGCTGCAAGGGGAAAGTCCTGCTTTGCTGAGCTGACAACAGGTGGACACAGTAGTGGTGGAAGAGAAGAGAAAAAAGTCCCTTTTGCTCGAATAAAATCAATGCTGTGATAAAATCAAAAGAGCGAGGCAGGAATGCCAAGTGTAGTTTGAGCTATTAAGCCTTGAAGACTAAATACTAAGAGACTGTATGCAATTTTAAGACAAAGCTGATGTTCATCCAACACAGAGAGTGACCTGAACTAAGAATACATCCCATTTTTTGGTTGCGCATGCTATGGCATTGCAAATACTAACTTGAGCAAGCCCTGAGTACATTGTTTCTTGAAGTTTCCCATCTTCTCCGGAAGAGAAGTGAATACTGAGCTGAGCTATCAAAAGCACACTCACAGCCAAAGAGCAAGACAGTACATTAGGTCTGGCATGGACAGGAGGAACTGGAGGCAATTCGTGGAGTCTCACCTACGCATGCCAACAACACGTGCTGGGAAAGCACAGAATGGGTGTGACCGTTTATCTGTGGTATGAGTTATCCTAACAGAATCTCTCTGCTTTCAATACAGTGAAGATCATCTCACACATCTTTCTTTGGGCAGATGCAGAGAAATCCTTACCAGGTTATCTGGGAAAAGTCAGATAGCTACTGCAACAAAAGTTAAAAAAAAAAAAAGCCATTTCAGAGTTTTCTCCTGCTGCATTAGCTTGGAAGTAGATTTGAGATCCAACCAGTTCCTGGCCTCTAGGGCAGGCATGGAGCTTAAGAGAAGACTTATTTTTCACTGTTGAGAATGTGGTCTACTACTGAGCAGCTAGCATGCACAAGGCATTGGAGGTTTGTGAAGAACGTCCTGCATTGATTCTGGGGAGCGAAGTTTTGTAACCTGCATGGCTGGCTGGTGGAGGCTATCCAGCAGCACAGAGGGGTCAGGAGAACAAAGTCTAACGCAGAACAGCGAGGATGATCACTCACCGGTATTTTGTTCGGATGCTGCTCTCGGATCTGCTGTACTTCTTTACAACGATCCGCTAGAAAGAAAGAAGAAATGAAGTTAGAAACATCCGGCTGTGCAAGTTCAGGCAAAAACGAGGTGACCACCCTGCAAGTCACAAACTGACAAAGGGGGACATTGCAAAAGAAATGCAAATTCTGTTCATCAGGCCTTTGCTGAACATTTTGCAGCAGTGAGACGGCCAACCAGATGTCAGCTTCAATGATCGACCCGTCCTACCACCCCAATCATCCACAAGGCAGGGACATGCTGTCCTGCCCCGTAAAACTGGGTGACAAACAGGGAAACCAAGTGACTTAAGTGAGCTCGTAAGGATTACAAAACTATATTCCTAAATCTACCTTAAGCAAACGCTGCTCATGACCATCAGTGCTGGGCAGCAGCACAACTTTAGGGTCTCAGCTCTGAAAGTTTGGGCTCTTTGTGTCTCCTGGCTGCTTCCCCAGAGGAGATGATCCTCCAAACTGAGGCTGGGTTTTAGCCATTTTCGTCTGCCTGTTGTGCACCTCCAAGCACTATCTGGCGCAGTGCCTCAGTCCAAAAGGGACGTGCCTTGCCAAGGATGACTCCCCCATTATCATAAATCTACACAGTAGCTACAACAACTATTGGCCTGACCAAGTATTTCTGGGCCTGTCATGAAAACAAGAAGAAAAATTTAAGGAAGGAGATGATCCACATACTGAAATATGTTTTCTGCAGTTGTTCTCACACTTTGTAACCCATTTTCCTCCAGAGTCCATGTTTACTGACACATACAACAGGCAGCACATAAAAGCACGTACAGTCTTCAAGCTTCCTGGAGAATTTCAATGCCCCTTCACTGCTTGACCAGAGGGCCCTGCACTTTCCACAGTTCAAAACGGCAGAAAGGAGGGGAAGAAGCTGTACTAGGACTAGGTACGTCTTTATTTGTGCTCTTCCTGGGACACTACAGATCTACACTCCTCCTTGCACTACCATTACTCTAGGAAGTGCTCCACAGCCTAGAGCAGCCCATCTGAAGTGTCCAGGGGAAGCAGTTTCATGGATCACAGTAGGCAAACTGGCAGCTGAAGGTCAGTGACTAAGGATTGCCTAAAATTGCAAGATCGGGGTACCAGGGTGTTGTGCCGGTTCAGCCATCATCATTTTATGCTGCCATCAGTTGCCTGATCACACAGGCCAATGCTGAACTCAGCAACATCCCCTCTCAGCAGTCTTCTTTCAGACAGTCCTGCCACAGGTTCCTGCGGACCCAGCTCCTCCACTGTGGTGCCAGCATTGCCTGCTGGATACAACGGGCAGAGATGGCTCCCTCAGTGGCCCCTCACATGGAGGGACACCACCAAGAGAGCTCAGCAAGATGCAACCAGCCCCAACAGAAGCCACACCCCACAGGAAGCTCCTCCAACTAACTGGCTCCTGGTTGATATAATCCTGGCCTTGCCCACCACCCCAACCATGACCACCTGGGTGAGGGCAGAGCCACAGAGACACAGGTGGGCCAGGTTCTGCCTCTGGAACATGAAGCCAATAGGAAAACCAAAACGTTCTGCTGGGTTGTGACGCATCCACAGGTCAACTCCAACTCAGGGCCCACAACTCAGGCCCCAGCACTTCACACGGGATCTGTCATGGGATCCTCCTGCCACACAGTCGCTGGTGCAGCACATGCTTCAAGGCCTTACCTGCTCCATGCAGCCCCAGTTTCTCACAACCCACCAGGACCATGTAGGGCAGCTCAAGTGCATGTGTTTTCTCCCCACAAATGCTGAGCATTTCTCCTCTAACCGCTCAATAAAATCTTATCACTTACAAATTGAATTTGGCTAGATAATACTTTGGGAAGAGCAAAGACTAATGAACTGCATACAGAGGGAAGAACACCATATCTGCTCCCAGGGGTGGGCACCGCACATCTGCCTCCAGAGGAGATGGGCTTTTCCCACCGCGTCAGGATAGGAGAGCTCAAGATGGCAGCAAGATAAAAACCACACTTGTTATTGGTTATTCCTAGCAACATGTCACTGCTGGCGCCTAATGAAAGACTGGAGTATTTTCGTAGCACTGCATACACCACGAAAATTGCCTATTTCTCCTCCAGCTGCTGTTTCAGCTGCTAAGTACCAACAGCGAAGCTTGCAAATTGCCCAAAACACCAGAATCCCAACTGTTTTCTTGATGGAGGTGCTTCCCAAGCTGTTCTCTCAAAGATGTGGGCACACAACATGTCCCACGGCAATGCATGATGAGATCATTATGACAGGAGAACAGCTGAAAATTTTAAGTGAGACTTTCCAAGCATGAACCTTTTCTCCCAACAGTGCCCAGGAACCCTGGCTACAGGAGATAGGTCTCTGCTATGCTGAGTGCTGTGGAGACACAGGATGAAAGGATAGCCCTGGATGCAAAATGGCTTAATTGGAGAAAAGATGCACATGGTGTAACAGAAGGAAAATACATGGCAAGTTCTGCAACAGTGCAGCATTTTTCAGGAAACACTAGACAAACAGTGGTAATGCTCTGGTGGTGCCCTGGGGCAGCAGATGGACGCTATGACCAGTCCTGCTGCCTTGTGACCAAAGGAGTGTGGTTAAGAAAACATCATTATGAAAAAATGCCACCTGGAAATGTCATCAGTGTGCTACCATAGAATCATAGGATAGAATCACAGACAGGCTTGGGTTGGAAGGGACCTTCCAAGGTCACGTAGAGCAACCCCCCTGCAGTCAGCAGGGACATCTCTAACTAGATCAGGTTGCTCAGAGCCCCATCAAGCCTAGCCTTGAACATCTCCAGCACCTCTCTGGGCAGCCGGTTCCAGTGTTCCATCACCCTCATAGTAAAGAGCTTCTTCATAATGTCTAATCTAAATCTACGCTTCAACAGGGTAGCTTTCAATCAGGTCAACAGCTCCTGAGCTCAGCAAGAGCTGCGTGCAGCAAACAAAGCTGAGACTAGAAATTCAGCCATTAGCTCCTGCACGTCTCAGTGGTCCCATGCCCCAGGGCTGTGGATGCAGCTGCCCACAGCACAGGGAGCGTGCAGACATCCCTGCCACTTGCAGCAGGCTGCCAGCCCTGTGGCTTCCTCACTGCCATCCACAAAACGCTCTGCCAGCCAGCTTGGGAATGGATCTGCCTCAGATCTGCAGCAGGTGCAAAAATGAACATACTTCAAGAAGCTGCTGTGGTCAGTCCCAGGACAGAGGCTTGCTTGAATGTGGTCCTCTCTCCAAGAGATTTTCTTCAAGAAGAGGAATTGGATGGTTTGAAATCATTTCAGGATAAGCTGGCAACTGCTGAAGACACATATCCTAAAGCCAAGACTCCTCCAACCACCAGGAAATACACCCGGTTGTATGTGTCATGGCTCACGTGACAGCTGACCTGAACTGTCCTTGTCCAATGCCAGAGGGCTCATTCCCAGGTCAGCGGCACTGCAGGAGGAGAAAGAGAAGACTCTTACATCCAGGGATGGAGGGCAGGGCTTGTGAGGCCACCATGCCCTGTGAAAGCTGTCCTCGGTACTAAGAAAGGGTTGTTGTCTCAGGACCTGCAGAAACTGGGCAGTGATTCTGATCGTTGGTGGCATTTCACTTCTGTCTGCAAAGCTGGGGAGCTCCGGGCAGGACGAATGACTCTAGACCAAAACTGCACTGTTCTGAACTTAATGTTTGATAGAAAGTATGTCTCTAAAACATGGTATAGGTAGAGCCTGGTGCTCCACTGCCACAGGAAGGTATTACCAACACAAACATGGAGCAGCTGATGATTTATCTGTATGACTACCCATTTTGTTGTTACAGCTTCATTACAAGATGTGTCACGTCTGAAGGATTTTTGACTGCCTAGCTCCTGGAACCTTGTGATTGCAGAAGGATCTCAGCAGTCTTGTTCATTTGCATAAGTTCCAAATCTTCCTGGCTACAGAGTAGAGCTTGAAATGCATTTTAAATGACAAGTAGGAACCACCTTCATTTTATTTTAGCAGTTTCAAAATTTAACTGAGTATGATTTTGAGTCTGACTTCAGGAATGAGTATTTGTATCTGACAAATCCATGATAGAGGGCTCAGCTTGTGACCAAGTGGAGCCACACAACAACTGTGAACAACTGCATGTCAAGGCACTTGCCCTCTGGTGGCACAGTACCATGTCACCCCTGCCACGTGCCATGCAGGATGAGCACTGGACCTCCATCACTCAAACAGCTTAAAACAAGGCTTCCAACTCACCACAGCTCCTGAGCACGAGGGGCAAATGGGCAATACCTTCTGTGCCGTGTTCGGATGGCACATGGAGCATTTACATCAGAGTTCCAGATAAGGAGATGGTTTTTTTGCTCAACGTTTAATCACAGCTTCACTAGCCTTGGAAAAAGAACTGCAAGTTCCCTCCACATGAGTTGTCAGGAGGCTGTCCTCTGCAAGGGCTTCCCTCCAGCTTTTGTCTGACCTTTTCTTCTCTCTTGACAACCTTCACAATTAGAAGCCTCCACAACAACAGGAATGCACTCAAATTTTTCAGACCTACTCAGGACACTTCAAGTTGCTCAAACGAAGAACTGGCACTCCTGACAGAACTGTGTTTTACTGCAGAACACCACACATGGGCACGCACAAGGAGACTGTGCACGGCCTGGGTCACTGCTATCTGTGCACAAACATGCCTGGACATGCACGGATCTGCAGGGCCTATCTGGGGAGACGTGCCAGACACAAGAGTTTTGAATGTATCCCTTTATTTTCTCTCACAGCCTATTTCCAAGCTGCCTTCTGAAGTCAACTGCATGGCCACAAATTCAGAGGGGCTTACACACTGCAGGCCACCTGCAGAATGTCACACAAGCAGGGTGACACACAGGAAGATCTCCTGGTGACTCTCCTGACCGTGATCCCCAGAAGAACTGACCAAGGAAGGAACACAGAAGCCAAGGGAGACTAATTGTCTGCGGTTCATGGCTACTCATGGCAGAGGCAGCAAGAGTCTACCTGTCTCACAGCTCCTAGATTCACCGGTCTCCACCCTTCTGGCCCAAGGGAACAGCTGAAGTTGTTGTAGTGAACAAAATATTAAGAAACAAACAAAGGACATACAGGTTTTATTATTCCTGGCTGCCAGTCAGGACCTTGTGTTCTATAAAAGAATAATAAAAAAAAATCAGTATTTGTGGTTGACATGTCTAGCTGGCACTTGTTCTGGATGTTTGTTCAGTTCTTCTCGTACCAGGATTTTCTTCAACGTTGACAATTAACCTCACATCAAATCACGTCACAGAACGTCCTCAGTAATTAATACACCCAGACACAGGCAGCTCAGCATCAACTCGCAAGAGCAGCCTCATTTCAAGGAATCCCAGCTCTTACAGCACAACTACCAGAGCATGAATACCCTGAGCGCAGAGCATGAGGACAAGCTTACACACTGAACAACCTCAGATCATGATCAAGACGCTTTTCCAAGCCATCAAGCAAAATCTTTCTGACAACAAGCACAGGATGGTGTGCAAGATGGACATTTCACCCAGTCTGTCTTTCAACTGGTGCAAGCACTGCTGGCTTACACTAGATAAGCCCCCCCCAGAAGGCAATACTTCACTTTTGCCCAGAACCAAGAGAAGAGGGAACTCTGCTCCACACACTGCCTTTCCTCTAAGGAGAAGTGGCTTCTGAGAACTAAACGGAGATCTCCCAGAGGACTGAACCTGGGATGATAACAGTCTAGAAAGGCTGAGGTGAAACCTCTATGTTTGTCACCTAGCCAGGGGCTCCAGCTGACCAACAGAACACATGCATATGTGTATTACTGTGACTCTGGCAGGATGCTGTGGCATGAAGCCAACTTAGGTTCAGTTAGCCAGCCGGTCTAGGTTTAAGTTCCTTGTCCGTAACCACACTGATTATGCACTGCACGGAAAACAATGCTGGAAGCCTGCTGGCTGCCTTGCAACGGCAGAGCAGCCGATTCAAAACAACCACCTCAACAACAGCAGGAGGTGTGAGCGCTACCCAATGTTCTCAAGGACTCACACTCTTTATGGGAAGCGCAATGGTGTCGTCAGGCTGCCACACGCTCCTGCTACCGCCAGGACACACTGTTCCTCTGACACAGACCACAGCTTTGTTCTTGGAATTGTTTTGGACTCCTGCAATGGATTTGACTGCACAGAAGGGAGCTGCCTCACCATCTACAGCTGAGTTCAGCACATGAAAGCTGAGGGTTACTGTCAGATTTTATCCCCACGCACCCACACCAAAGATGCTCTCCTGAAAACGTGCCAAGGACAGGACCAGGTCACAGAGCACCACCCTCTCACCACTAATGGCACATCAGATCAGTCAGTGCTCAGTGCCCTCAACACAACTCGGCTCAAACCCTGAGCATTTCCCAGCCAGTCCCTTTTTCAAGTCCCCAGCAATGATGGATAGAAATCCAGAAATTTTATTCAGGACAGCCCCAAGACAAAGCAGATGAATAAGCAGAAGAAATTAATGGAAAAATAAGTCTCACAAATACAAGAAATGGGGGAAACATGCATTGAGGAAAGCAGAATCTCCAGCAATGGGTGGTGGACCAAGACCTAAGCAAGCCACTTGCCATGAAACTGGAGCCTGGGTGCCTTTCATAAACAGTTATATTCCTGACTCTGCCTTTCTCTGTTTTTCTGGGACTGTTCCACTTCTATAAAGTTCTGAAGCCCTAAAAATGGAGCCATTCTGAGGATACAGTGTCACTAACGATGTTTTCCATCTGCCCCTCCAACTGCATTGTAAACAATCGCTTCCTGCTCCTGTTGTGCAATGATTCAACGATGAAAACAAGATGTATTTACTTTCTCCAACAGAGCAATTCCAGCCCTGACCCAAAGCAACTGTGTGGGCTGCCAGGCCTCCGCCTCCTTCCCCTCCTCCTGGCTGAGCTCTGCAGACCAGTCAGCTGAGAGAGCAAAAGGGCAGAGGAAAGTACATAGAAACAAGGAGCACTTGCAGTTGCCGGCACCAAACTCCCTCATCCCCCTCCTTCCCTCCTGGGCTATTTTAATCCTGCTTTTTTTCAATTACCCTGAGCCTCAGATTTTGTTTTCCTTCTGGCTCACACAGTCTGAGCAATCTGCAAAGGCAAACCAGGCTCCTCCTTACCATAATAAGCTGATTCTTCCCAGTTCAAATGTAGGTAGCTACCAAGGGTTTGATTAGAACTTACTCCTTTTAATGCAAAGCTTAGGGTGAACACAGCCGGGTTCTAAACGAGTATCCCAGGGCACCCAAACTTCATTTTATCCTTGTTTGTGCACGTTCCCATGGCTCCATCACTGCGGCAGGAGAAGGCTGGGTAAGCATTCAAGGCCGGATGGGTTGTGCCATTAAGTTACCAAATATTTACAGTTTCCAAGAGAGTAGCGCTGGATCAGCGGTTCAGTAGGAAAAAGCTCCAATTTTAAAACTCACAGGGGGAACGCACCATCACCTGCATTTGGACAGTATCCGATACTGAACAAGGCCTTATTTGGTGTGAGTACACTGATTTCAGTATTGTCCAGGCAGTAAAGCTCAACCAGTACCCTCCTTGGGATGTAACCTGCCAGAAACATGCACCTTTCCCCAAGCCAGCTGGCAAAGGTCAAGAGAAACAGCAGCTGATATTCCATTTGACTATCCAGCCCAGCAATCAAACCTTCAATGGTAGCCTCCTTGTTATTTGAGTTTTCTCTTAACAAAAGAACGGGGATGACGTGAGCACTAACTCTTCTCCATTTCAAGAGTGATTACAGAGGGCTTATCAAATCTTTGGAACAAGAACTACTCTACAAGACGGGGAGCACAGAAGGTAATTTTTGAGGAGGTCACTGCGCCCTGACAGTCAATAGTGTAAAGATTAGACCCAGGGCAAGAGCAAAACAAGAATATTTAGCTCTTGACTATTACCCTTGCCCTGAGGATTCTCAGAGCCCCTTGCAGGCATCACCCCACCAAAGCCACTCCAGTTCCTTGGATGGATACACACCACACGGGAGGGCGATGGCTCAGCAAATACCACACGCGGGTTTTATGCACTCAGCTACAGCAGCTGCTCTTCCAGCCATGCTCAGTCCGGACAAATTCGTTATTCCACGCTTTATAAAAAACGGAGGCGGCTGATGAGCAAGCACGTCTCCTATGGCGGGATGGCAACCGAAATCGACAGGAGGTGCACCCAGACACGCCTTGGTAAGGACTAGCGCTACCGGCGCTTCGGAGGGGAGGAATCCGGCCCGGCGCGCTCGGGAGCAGCCTGCCCCGCGGGCTCAGGCTCGAGGGGAGGGTCCCCGACTCCCGGCCCGGCCCGGCGCGACTCGTCCCTCCAGCTCCAGCGCCCGGAGCCGCCGTCCT
>VZZY01023241.1:0-51783 GCA_013400335.1 Eurystomus gularis | reverse complement strand
GACCTGTGAGGGCATAAGGAGAGCGAGACGCTGACATCATCGGGAAGGCCGATCCCAGTCGATGAGGACTGTCGTGACAGAGCGCTGCGATTCACCCGTAAGACACGACGGTTTATTTGGAGGCTGGCCCCAAACACCGGCAGTTCTCTTGCTTCGGTCAGAGGAGGGCAAGAGAGGGCCTGGTGTGAGGACACCTGGGCGGGGCTGTCGGCGTCCGTGACTCCGACACCGACACGCAGCCGCCGCTCCTGGGGAGCTCTGCTCGGACAGCGCCCGAGCACTCCCCGGAGCGAACACCGGCACTCCGAGGTGGCGGGAGGGGAAGCAGCCATGCGGGGTCAGACCGTGGGGCTATCTGTGAGCTTCTACACCCAGCAAACCTGGACATCAGCCGGTCTCACCGTAATCCGGTATTTGCAGTTCCCAGGCTACCTCCGCCACTTCTCAGCTAACCAGGCTGTTGTTTTCCCTGCTGCACGCAGTCACATCCACACTGAACACTTCAAAGACCTCTGCACAACTACAAATAGAGCGGGCTATTTCTGGAGCTGCTGTAAATGAATCAAAAAAACAACTGCAAAGAGAACGTCAATATTTCACAAAGAACCTTGTTTGATATTCCCCCGAATATACACCACAACAAAAGCTGTATTCTGCCGAAGCCATCATTGCTTACAGTGAGTTAGCACGAAATATGAGCGAACACAAAACGTTCACGGATTAAGTACAACCTTGATTTAAAAAAAAAGACATGAAAGATGCATCTGTTAAACTGTTTTAATTATTAAAAGTGTCACCAGTTTAAAAAAAAATAGATATTTAACTACAATTTAACAAAATCTTTTCTCCTTGTAGAGTTCACCCAGGAAAGGAAACACTTTTCATAGCAAACGTCATGGATTTTCCTTGTTCATTAAACATATAGTGATAAGGAAGCGTAAACTCTTCAGCTTCACTTTTATAATTAGGATACAGGTAGAGATATTAATTTCCAACATCAGTCCTTTTAATCAGAAAAGACCCAGGGGAAAGCAGTAATGTGGCACTAGACATGGGAAGCTGGTCAACTTTCAACTGCATTCTCAGGGAAAGGATTTTTATTATTATTGTTATAAAGTGTTAACCCCTTTTTGATGAGAGGCATGAGGAACTCCTGATTTAGTCATGTGACCCCTGATTTTATCCATGTGGTCCTTGTTGCAGGACTGGGGCCATAATTCTGTAGATTATTCATACATCCAAGTGGGAGAAAAGACATTGGTTCATGGAAGCTCTGGAGCTTCTCAGCATATTAATGTTCTTAGAAAAATGGACATGGATCAAGGCAGTTTCACTTCTAATATAGCAGAGTATGATTTATACATGTCTCCCTGCAGCCCTCAGCTTTCCTGAAAAATGCTGAACACGCTAATAACTCTCTTGCCTGTTCTGACTAATGTCATTGGCAAAACTCCTTGTTTAAGGAGGTGCACTTCATATCCAAACAAACCTGGATCAGTCAAAGGTTTAAAGGAGATGGAAGGAACTAACTGCATCAGCCCAGCACTGGCGAGCTGTCCTAACATGACCTAGCATCAACAACAAGCTTTATGGCCACCAGCATTCCTGCGGGGTCAGTGCTGCTGAGCACCCCTGGATGCCTGAGAAACCATGCTAGCGGGGGGGAAATCTCCCTGAAGGAATCCTGTCATGCTGGTAAAGGAAGCGTATTTTTGTGAAGAGAAATGGTGGCACTGCCCAGCCCTCTGCTGACATGGCCGTGTGTGGCAGAGCTCGCCAACCCTGCACACACCAGCTGCCACAGCTCTTCCTACAGATCATAGTGGTCAGAGAGCTACTCTAGCTCTAACAACACAAGGCCAGCGTGTATTGGTGTAACCATCTATGCCAGACCTTCCTCCGCTATAGATTGTGCTGTACATAAGTGTTAAGACAAGATCAAACACAAATGTGCCGTATGTGAAGAGGAGCACTGTGCAATCAGAGCTCAGCCAGCTCAGGCAGACAGCTGCTTGGGAGGGTGCTGGAGCACCTCGGGAGAGCTGCTCCACGGAAGATGAGTTTTTACATGCCTGGCTTTTGCAGTATTAATACGTTCTCACCTCCATCCCTCTTGCAGAGCCTTATCTTAGAGCAGAGTTAGCACAAGAGAACACATTCTTGGGCCTTGAGTGCTGCTGCTCACAGCCCAGAGCCTTATCTCAAACTTCCTTTCATCAGCTTGTTAATGCATTTGGGTTTATTTTCCACTTCTCAGCAGCAGATGCTTTCTCTGCCTTCAGAGAAAGATTCATCAAAACTGACTTCACCAAAACAACAAATTAGGCCAGTCTCCAACCAGAACACAAAGCAGCTCTAAGGTACCCACTGCTAAGGTTATTCAACCACCTTATCATGCTCTTCACCTTCAACCACCTCTTCAGCTTCATCCACACCCTCCTTTTTAAAAAAAAAAAAAAGTTAGCTTTGCTAGCATAAAGGTAGCACTAGCGTGGCATAAGTAAAGCCCTGCCCTGACGAGATGGATTTCATAAGCTCCTCCAGACTCCAAAACCAGCTTCTTCAAATTTATTCAAATACCTGAGTGTATTTCAAGTCAGACTGCTAACAGTCCTTGAAAAAATTATAAATCAAAACAAGCCACAAACAAAACCAAAACACTAAAAAATCCCCCTGAACCAACTCCAGAACACGTCCAAACCCCTAAACAATCAGCATATAGCAGGAACTCTGTTATTTCACTGCAAGTTTATGGTCTCAACACAACGTAGAAAATGGGCATGCCCTTTGTTTTGCAAAAGGGTTATTACAGCTTGTTTAAAACAAAACACCTCAACACTCTCTGTCCCAAACTCAGACGTGACCCAAAAGCACTGGTAGGCCAGCCAGGGAAGTGTCAAAAAGAATGCAGGACACTACAGAAATTCTTCACTTTCAGAAGAGTAACACCAGCACCTACTAGGGAAAGTCAAAATACACAAGCAGGTCACCACCTCCAAGGAAACACTTCTCTGAGCAACAAAAGATAGAAGAGACAACCAAAGTCACATTTTTTCTTCTGCCTTGCCTCACTATCCAGTTATTACCCAAAGACTTCAGCTTGCTGGAGATCATGACAACAAAGGGAGCCTTGTGGTTGGGGTTTACTATAGGCCACCTGATCAATGGGAGGCTATTGATGAAGCCTTCTTACTCCAGCTCCAAGAGACATCACACTCAACTGGCTGATGGGTTGAGCTCAGAGGGTTGTGGTAAATGGGATTACATCAGGCTGGTGACCAGTCACTAGTGGGGTTCTGCAGGGATCCATCTTGGGGCCGGTTCTCTTTAATAAACAATTTAGATGAAGGACTCGAAGGCTTACTTGCAAAGTTTGCAGTAAGCTGGGGGGAGCAGCTGACACTCTCGAGGACAGGGAGGCTCTGCAGAGGGACCTGGACAGGTTGGAGAGCTGGGCAATCACCAGTCACATGAGGTTTAACAAGGACAAGTGCCAGGTTTTGCACCTGGGACATGGTAACCCTGGATCTACATACACTCTGGGGACTGAGAGGCTGGAGAACAGCCCTGTGGAAAGGGATCTGGGGGTTCTGGTCAACAGCAGGTTGAACATGAGCCAACAGTGTGCCCTGGCAGCACCGGGCCAAGCTGTCTTGGGAGGTGGCTGACCCACTATCCTTGCTGAGATTTTGAGGATGTGAAGATGTGGGGACAGGGTTAGGTGGTGGATGTGGTGGTGTTGGGGTAATGGTTGGACTCGATGATCTTGAGGGTCTTTTCCAACCAGAGTGATACTGTGATAGGTGATACACTTCTGCTAACAGAGATACACGTGTCGGGAGTGATCCCTCAGCAGCACAAGAGACAACATCCCCTAACAAAACTGCAGTTCCTCAATCTAGGTTCTTTCTGTAATTGTACAGTACCTTTCATGCCTGTAGGCTCGGCCTCTTTGCTCAGATGCCCTCTGAGAGAAACTGCTTCTCAGGCTGGTGAAACACTTCTACCGCAAGCAGTCTGAGGCCAGATGTGTGAGGAGGCTGAAGCACAAGCAGGCAGCTACTGCACATGCACTCCAAATAAACCCTTGTTTAGAGAAGGCAACAGATCAATACAAATAGTCCCAGGAAGTTTCTATTTTTTGAAGAGAAACTCAGAGTCCTTCTTAAAAAAAAATCAGTAACTATTCTATGAGAATAATTAAAATCTTCAGAAGGAAAACACAGAAGACAAAAGCAGCCACTGATGACACTTTTTAATTTGATATGGTCAGACCTTTTCAAAGTAACTTGTAAAACTAACAGAGTAAGACAGAACTAGAGGACAGGCAAGTTTCATATTTACAGTCATTCCGAAGTAAGTGTAAAAGCATATCTCAAATAGTGGTGACAGAAGCATGGAAAGATACAAGGAATAATATTTTTTAGAACCTTATTAGAATTTTATTATATTACCATCTTAACTATTAAAAAAAATCTGTTGCATTTTTTAGTGTCTGATTCTATTCACCAACTCCTCCTCAAAACAACTCGTGATACAAAAAAAACCAACAAAAACACCTGCTTTTGTTTTTTCATACGTTACTGATGTGGCATAGCAGAGTTAACACTAATGCTCTATTCTTTACCATTAAATTAAAAAAAAAACAAACAGGAAAAGGGAAAAAAACAGACCAAGTCAATGTAATCATTCAGTTGGGTTCTGGATGACAATCAGGAAGTAGTCTTTATCTGGAGGAGGAAAAAAAAGAAATGATTCTTTCATCGCTGGTACTTGTTCACAGCAACAGTAATGTCAACATTTTTAATATCTCACTGATACACTGTGGGAACTAGAGTCCTGACATTCATTCTCGATGAGCCAAGAGGCTTGCTGTGTCAGATCACTTGTTTTTATGAGTCTTACTGAGAAAAATTCTCAGCTTTAGAAACGGCGTGCTCCCAAGGGAACTGAATTTAACTTAGTTTGTGCCTAGGAAATAATAATAACTGGCATATGCACTGAGGGCATCAAAACAGGTGGTGCAAGACAGTGATTTCCTCACAGGCAGACTGCGGAGCTGCAGTGCCTGTAGCTGCACTTTTCCTGGAGCAATGCTTAAATCCTCTATTTTCATCCTTCATAAGGAAATCAGAGGCTGCCTCAGCATAAACCCCAGAGCCCGTCTTGAGAAGTGCCTTGACCAGTCCCTGCAGAGCAGTCTGCGGCAGCGATCCCCTTCTTTGCCTCTCCATTACCACAACCCCACCGTGGAGGTGACGCAGTCTGACGGAACAAAACTGAGTTCCTGTCACAAGTGACGTGTACTCATCTCATTGCCACCCCTTTCATCATTTGATGAAATACTGAGGATGTTTCCTGAAAAGAAGGCTGCTGCTGCTATATCCTATGACTCATGATTACAGCTACAATACACTCTATTCCTTTTTCGCTTTAACTCTTAGTGCTGAACTGAAATTCTCTCAAAACATATTCCTTTGCAACTCCCTCTTGTGGGTTTATACTGAAAACCACAAAACACGAGAGGCTGCAACATGCTCTCAAATACTATTTAACACTTCCTGCTTTGATCAACAGAAAATGAGGAAAAAGATTTCCTGCATTCAAACATGAAAAAGCAAATTTAGGTCAATGATAAAAGCTTTCAAATCTGAAGAACACAAAACAGCTTCTTGGGAAAGAAGAGACTAAACAACATGAATAGAAGAGGCAGGCAAACTTTTCTCTCAGACTGACTGTCATCTCACAAGAGAAGAATTCTGCTGGCTCCCCTGACGCCTGCTTTCAGCCCAGCCACTTTTACCTGGTGCAACCATGATTTCGTTTTTCTTGGAGCGGATCCGCAGGAATGTGAGGTCATTCTGGGGATCGATGTCTCGCACAGTGCTCCTTGCCTTCATGATGAAGCTGTGCATGAGGCCCGCGTACTGAATTGTTGTGGAGTTGTCCATAGTACTTTTGATTGGAATACCTGCAAGAAACAGGGGACAGCAACAGCTGGTGACAGAACTCCAGAACTAACTCCGCCTTGTGCGTCATCAGATCCAACTGGCGTGGCTATTTAACCGAAGCAGATGATGTATGTCGCTACACCAGGGATTAGGAGTGTTCTTTTTAATGGCTTGAAAGAGGAACATGAATGGAAATAAGATGTGGAAAGGCTACGATCTGGAACCACCGGTGTAGGGGAGAAGAACTGCTTACTTCTACTAGCATCAGTACCTTTAGTTTTGCTTTTTTATTTATGAGATTTATAAATAAATAACAGCAAAAATAAGTATCTGTGAGGGATAGAAGAAGTACCAATGTTGCAATTTTGTTCTCCTGACTGGGGACAGCTATTCCTTTCAGAAAGGCTCTGAACATCACAGTTAAATGATATTCAAGTAAGCTAGGCTGGGATTGGTGTTGATGATAGAGGCCATCAGCTGCTGCCTCACTCAGTAACAAAGCTGAGGCTCCAACATTTTGCCAGAAGAGTTGATGCAGTCCTCTGAGGTTCCTGTGCACCAGCCAAGAGGGCAGACACGCTGACACCGTTTGGCCAAGAACCTTCCCTCCCTTATACTTCTGCCACCCATTACATACGTTTTTCCACAAAAAGTCAGCCAAAATTGAGTCTGTGTGTCAGAACAATGCAGCAACCAACTACCAAATACCAGCATGGCAGAAAAACTCCTGCAGGTGTACGTTCAAACAGATTCAGTCTGGAGAGCACAAGCCACGATTCACTGTCATGAAAAAGCAGCGAGCAGGAACACAAGCTGCAAACAAGTACTGATCTTTAGTATATTCATATATAGCTACTATCTGTCAATCTTTTCCAAGGATTATTTCTAGGAAATATTCAATTTAAATGGATAATCATACAATTGTAAGAAATTGGACTGCTCGCAGTGTACTTAAAGTGCTCTGAACAAGTCTGCTCTGTTGGAACCTTCAAGGACTCCAAAAAGTGACAACTGGCTTGTGCGTCTCCTGAGGCCATGAGCCCAAGACAGCTGCGGAGCTACTCGAGTCAGCCAGGACAGCAGCACTCTGCACAGGCGCAGCAGCAAGATTTCAGCGGTCGTGAGAACTTTTAGTGCTACTGATAAAGGTTTTAACAGAACAAAGTCTCAAACACTGGCATAACTCAAATATTTCTAAGCTTTTGCAATTTATTTTATTTAATATTTCCTAAAATAATGAAGCGTGCTTGCAGAAAAGCAGAAATGGGGAACCAATTTTCTGTTATAGCCTAATTATCTGCTTTGGCTACAGGAAAACCTTAGCTAAAGACAGCCTGTAATCTAAACGTAAGCAGTACAATCAGCGGTCCTCAAAGTACGCCTTTAGACTAAGCGACACCTCAGAAAACTGACACTGACACAATACCTTCAGAATTAACAACAATGATTCCTTGCACTCCTTTTTGGCTCTGAATTCGCTTCAGTGTTTCTTCCACCTCAGCCTGCAAACAAAGCACAAACCAAAACATTACAGCTGGTATCTGCCTTCCACCAAAGCTCTGTCACGATGCGCCTGAAAATAAAGCTGTGCAAAGATGATTCCAGCAGATATTACCCACAGCGTTCTACACAGCAAAGTGTCTGTGCTTGAGTACCAGCTTTTCTGTATGACCTTTTTAGTTGTTTTCTATCTGTCTTTACTCATTTGTGGTTATAGCCTTGTGGAGACTTGGAACTCCCCTCTAATCTTCCCCTCTCTCCTCCCTGACAACCCTCCTGTAACTTCATGCATCAGTTCCTTACTGTACGCTTGCAACTACAAGACTGCTTAGTCAGACTGCTACAATTGAGGTGTCAAACAAAAATCATGTATGAAAATATACTTGGAATTTATGAAAAAAGTAGAAAAATATATGTTCTGGGTGCCAGGCTACCTTCCCTTTTATCAACTGAATGCTAACAGAAATTACAAATAAGAAAAGTGAGGGAAAAAACAATGAAAAATGCTATTTACTTATCATTATGATTCATGATGGGATAGCTACACAATTATAACCACTAACAATAATTTACAACTTAGGAAAATCAACCTGAGAAAAACACAACAAAGGAGAAATGGAAACCCATGGCCACGGCAGCAGTCCCTTTGCCTCCTCTGTAAAAAATCACTGTCAGCTTCAGAAGAGCTTTCAAACCCTTCTGCACAACGTCAATTGCTACAATACATCAATCAAAATTTAAATACAGGTTGTCTAAGGGGGTCATAAAAACTCATCACCTGAGCTGCGCTCACAGCTGGGTGAATATTTGGCATTTTTTAATTCCCATTAAAGGAAACACGTAGCGTCTTTCAGATCTTACAGATTCCCAGAAAAACAGTCTGGGAGCAAAGACAGGAATCACTTGAACTCAGGAAAGGTGAGACTTCCACAGCACAACAACGGCTGTGTTTCTTAGGCATTGCCAGTAACCCTCTCTTCACTGCCACTCTGCAGCAACTGTTGGGTTCTAACAAAACAACAGGGCCTCCACCTCAGAACCACTGCAAACCTTCTGCTGAGTTCTCTTAGTGTAAGTAGCTTGGAGTAACACAGTCTGATGCTGATCAGAGATGGTTACACCTGAACAGATAATCTAACTCACAAGGTGGGATGATCTAACAGCACACTGCTGCCTGTTGACATGGAAGGTCTCGCTCCTCCTGCTCTTACTTCCTGACACACAGGTATCCACTTCACACCACTAGCTCTGGCGCTTGTCCAGCACCTCGGCAAGCCAGGTCAATTCACCAGACCAGCACAAGTGTCACTGAGACAAAAATTATATTTAACCCATGAAACAAACAAACAAAATCTTAACAAAGGGCTGAATTGCTACAGGATATAGTCTACGGAGAAGATGCAGTCTGGAAAAGGAAATGAAATACTCCCCTGTCACCAATTTGTTCTTATATAACCTTTGCTGCATATATAAAATAGTAGCTTTTATCTTCCTGTTTTCATCTGGAAAGCCTGAGCTCCTAGGTTCACCTGAAATACATGTCTTGTTAGACCACCACAATTTTCCATCTACATCTTAGGCCAGTATTTACTTCCTTGGAAATTTTTCCACGTATTTTGATCCCGAATTTCATGACTACGCACTGGCCAACAATACATTTGGGCAGGAAGCAACGTGTGACACAATTACAATAAAATAAACACAGTCCCAATTCCACAGAATATAAAACAGCCGGTTGTCTTAAACCAGTCTTTTTCTCCCTGAATGCTTTCAGCCTCAGGAATTGTGACCTGGTAGCCATAAGAACCGCAGAGATGTTCCTCTGCACGTATCTGCAGCCATCGCAGTGCCTCTCAGTGCTTGATGGACTGGGACGCTGATGGGATGATACGCTTCCCACCGCGATGGTTCTGGGGCAGCAGCACAGGGCCTGTGCTACCCGCGGGGCCGGGCTCAGCTCTCACGGTGAAACCCTCTGGCAAAGCCGGGCCTCCTCAGCCGCCGCCGTCAGACGCGACACCAGAAACCTCCCGGCAAACACCCACCTCACAAAACAGGAGCCACACCCGCGCGTTCCTAGCACCGGAACCCAACCTAGGCCAAACCGGGGGGGGGCTAAGACACACCGGAGAGAGATCAAACCACCGCCCACAGCCAGGCCTCGCTTTTGCTAAGTGAGGACAGCGGGCGGCCCGGACACGGGCCCGGACACCGGCAGCCCCTCTGGCCGGGGATCGTTCCCCTCCGCCCCGCGGCAGCGCGATCGCGGGCGCTTCCTAGGCCGGAGCCGCCGNNCGCATGCGCCCCCGCTGCGTCAGGCTGCGCGCGGCCCGTGCCCCGGAAGCACTTGTCCCGCCGCCCTGGCGGGCTCGAGCGGCTGCACTATCGTGATATACACAGCGCCCACCCTACAGCGCGCTCCCTTATCGCGATAAACACCCCCCCGGCCCTGCAGCGCCTTCCCCTAGCGTCTCAGGGTCCGGCCGGCCGCTGCTTCCCGGGACCCGGCGCCGGGCGGGCCGTTCCTCACCCCTCACGCAGAGCAGAGGAGGGGCGCGGGGAAGCGGCGGCTCGCTGCGGCCCCTGCAGGCGTAAACCTCAGGACGTACCTGCTGCGAGCCCTGGGAATTCAAGTCATAGGGGGAACAGTGCTCAATTTTTTTCTGAAGTAGGCTGAAGAGCAGGATGTGATGGAGCAGATAAGCTCACTGGTCCTTCAAAAGGGGCCAGGAGTAGCGTCTGCTCAGAGAAAACGGAAGATTTCTCCAACCAGCCCTGTAATGGGTGCATTACTGTAGAGCTGACAGGCCTCTTCAGAGATCAGGAGTAACTTCTTTAGGATCCAAGAGATACAGCTATTTATAGTGGATATTTACAGCACTGCAACCTAAATTTAAATTCTAATCTTATCAGAGCAGCAGTAAATCTTAAAGCTTGGCTACAGAAAGTCATCTTACTGTAGATTGATTCAACTTCTAGTTCAACCAGTGATGATAAGACCTGGTGAGGAGGTAAGCAGTGCAGAGTTTGCCCTAAGCCAAACAAGGTTTTGTTTTAAAAAGCACTAGCGTCTTGCCATGTACAACACCATCGATGCCACCCCCAGGACTGGTACTGACATGAGCATCATCAGAGAAGAAAATAGCAAGAACTAATGCAATAGTGTCACCAAGTTGTACCTTCATCATACCACACATTCATCACACTGTGACTCTGGGGACCTTCTGCCTTTTTTAGAACAAAACTTCAGATCTGTGTGAAATATCCTCATAGTTGTATTGACTTTAAACTACCCAAAATGGTGTCAAATTTTGGATTTACATAATTCAGTAAGCATGTTTTTTAAGTTATTTCATCCAAAGCATGGAAGAGGCAACTGAAAATGAACCTCCTCTGCTCCAAAGAGGCAATTATTATTTAATATATTTACTTGGCATAGAAAAGCGTACCTAGGATTTGCTGCTACTAACAAAATTGTGTTAACTGAGCCTGTGAACACCTCAAAGTAAGCTAAGTGAAAACCCAGCGGGAATGTCTGCAGCAGGGAGGGTAACTCAGTGGATCAGGATCAGTTTACGGAACATTTGAACCAACTGGACAAACAAGTTTGTGAGACCTGGTGGGATGTACCCATGAGCACTGAGGGAGCTGGCCAATGCCACTGTGAAATCAATCTGAATTACTTTTGAAAGCTCATGGTGATCAGGAGAGGTTCCTGATGACAGGAAGAACATAAATACCACTTCTCCCTTCAAGAAGAAGGATCAGATTTACTCCAAGGCTGGTCAGCCTCAGCTTTCTGCCTCCCCCCTTCCTGTTGTCACCCTGTTACTCCTAATCGGAAAACACAAACCTGCAGTCATACCTCATTTTTGTTACCAGTGGTACAAGAAAATGTAAGAGTTGTGGCTCCTGCAGAACCTTTCTCCAGATCACGTCCCTCAGCTAACAGACCAGCTGCCTCACTGTCTCCTCAGAGCTGCATCCCCAGAACCACGAGCACAAAAAAAATGAGGAATTGTTCTTTCTGTGGTTTCTAACTGGTTACAAAGGCTGCTGCGTCTGAAACCTCCTAAGGAATTTCCAATGCAATCAACAATGGCAGAAGAGCTCTCAGAAAAGAAACACTCCTAAAGAACTTCGCTAGAAGGACAACTTCAGACACCCGTAGCCCTCATCTCCAAAAGAGCAGACAATTTATTTGCACGTGGATGCTTCATAGCACAGAAGGAATAACAACGAGATTACCAGCTCTTTAAGTAGTTTTATAAAAGTATTTGACTTACTGAGATACTGTTACAGTTACCTGAGTATTTGAATTACAATGCAAGGAAATTTCAACAATGAATTTCAGTACAGTATTTTACAATCCAGTGCTGCTGATCCCAGTTTATAGACGAGTTCACTAAAGCACATATACACAAACAGTGATTCTTGAAAGAAATTAAAAAGACAACACAAAAAGGGGGCTGGAGATGCCAATAGAACAGAGAGAGCTGATATTACAAATCCAGTGCAGCATGTAATAAAAACGCAAACAAAAAATTAAACAAGCATTTTAAAAACTTCTCAGACTAATAAAAGAATTTTTTTTTAGAACACAAGCAACTGGATTAAAAAAAACCAAAAGAACTTCCATACTAGATCAGATGAAGACATGACAGAATTACTGTGCATTTCATTAGTCTATTAACATTTCCTGAGCTATCCAGAATAAGGCTTCATTAATTCTTAGATCAGCGGCTCAGCACTTCATTTTCTCACATCATTCTCATAAGGCAAAATTCTAAATAGAAGTTATTTTAATACTCGAAACTTAGGATCAATTGACAGTTGCATGAGTATACATTTGTGACATACTATGAATTTAAGCAGCGCGGGCTGCTAAATCAGTTGAAGCAGTGCGAGACAAATTCATTAATCTCTGCTGAAAATCTTGCCTTGTAAATCCAATTCGTAACAACCTATTATCTGGGGTACCAGATGCTGTGGGCTCATCCACATGTTGTTTTCACCAGATCCCCACAAAGAACAGAGAAGTGCACCAGTGGCTTATATTAATTCCTTTTTATTTCTACACAACATGCTGTAAAAAATTAACAAGTTTGTTAGCATTCACAATGCTGACAAAGTAAAATGCCTAAGTAATCTTCACCTCTGACTGCAGAAATATTGCCAATTTAACACAGTAAAACCGCTGTAAATTTTTTCTATTTTGGCCAAATCCAATGTTTCACAGATTTTCCACCCCCCTCTCCCCCCAAAATGAATTCCTTATTTGTAATATTTTAAAATCGTATCTGGTGCTTGGGATATCCAGCCTCCTTTCCCCAGCCTTAATACAGCAGAAAAGACATAAAAACATGCCATTTAAATTAAAGAAAGAAAATGGAATAAGTGGAATCCCAGACTGCAAAAATATATACAAGCATTTACCTTTTTACTGAACTAAATATTTCAACCATAAAAATATTAAACAGCCATACCCTATAGAACTAGGGCTAAGGCTATTTCAATTATAACTATTATTTATTTTAAAAATATAGGGCTGAAAGCCTTTTGGGTGGTATTTATACATTAACAATATTTCTAGCTTCCCTACATGAATCATAAAGCATTATGGAGAACACAGACTATTTTTCATAGTTTAATCTTGCATTATCTTGCTTAATTTAATCTCTCTTGTAAATATGTTAGATAACTACATTTCACTGTAAGAATTAATATAAACAGAAAATATTTATAAGGCTTTTTTCTTTGTGAGCTGTATACTGTAAGATATCCATCAAATGTTTTGAAGTTGGCAGATTTTCCTCCTAGTAGAACCATGAAGTCAGGTTAGTTCTCACCATCAGCTGAACTGTACAAGAGGGTCATTTCTGGATCATCAGAAACTCTTTGCCACATCTAAGAATATACACGAGAAGAGCTATTCATTCCAAAGTCTAATCATTCTGCCTTCTAATAAGCTTGTACCACTTTGTACAACCTGAACAACTCTTGAGGTGAGTTAAAAACTGTAGTGTCTTGGTGGTTCTTAGGCCTGACCATTTTTCCTTCTTACAGTTTAGACAGAAGAGACGGCGGGAAAGAAATATTCAAGACTGGAAGTTCAGTTGTACAGTTTCTCACTGTTTCAGCTCCGGTATCTAGAAGCCTCTGAAAAGCAGCTCCTGTCCCAATGTTTTGGAGCTGCAGTTATGCTTGAATATGTGCTACATGCTATTTCAAGTGTCACGTCTCTTACTATGGCTAGCAGCTCATCTCATTGCAGTTTGCTTTCCTCCCTTCAGATAGGGAAAGAGCCGACCATACCCCAAAAGTGCAATTCAGTCTAAAGGAGCAGTAAAATGCAAAATGTTACTGTAAACTAGAAGAGAACTGAACATTAACAGATTCTAAAAGGAAGTAAAAATGTTATTAGTCCAATAGGAACTTACTACAAAAGTTACTAGCTAGAAGCAGCTTAGGATGAATTAGCTTAGAAACCTCCCCCAAAAACTTTAGTTTCAATCTTTATAAAACTATTTACTGATGCTCCAGCTTTTCAAAAATCTGTAATCCATGTCTGAACTTTCTAATCCTCTTAAGCCTTAGCCAGTCTCACATATCAATTCATCAGTGAAAATGGTGTTAAAGTTTTCTGAATCCAGTTGTTGTCTTCCCAAGAGCCCAATAAAGCCTTCAGCGCCGATTGGCTCTAAGAGTAACACTGAGAATCGTGTCCATGAACACTTCTGACGAGAAACATCAGGCTGCAAACAGGATCTAAATGGAGTCAGTGCAATCCCAGGTGGTCTTGGCTTTTGCAAAACAAGTGAAGTACCACAGTGTTAATATCGACTGCAAAGTTAAATGTGTTCCACACAACAGAAGAGCAGAAGTCTTCTGAGGGCACACAGAACTGTTCCAACAACTTTGGGCGGGTGTCTATTTTGATGAAATTAGCACGATTGGGAAAAAAAACAAAGCAAAGCTATGCCTTGGATTTGTGCCACAGTTTGACATCCCCTTAACAGCAGCTTGAGTCCAGCTGGCATGTGAGCAGATTCCAGGCGGGAAAAAGAAACAGTCTGGCCACGCTTGAGTTAGAAAAAAGAGCTTAAGGAATGAATTTGCTCACAGCACACAGGGGATGGTTACAAGCTGGCTCTAGTAACGCTGCTGTAAGGAGGCTTAGGATGATGCTGCAGCACTGCAGCTACCAATGAACTTCCCAGTGCATCAGTAGCAAAACATGCTACTAAAAAGGAAAGACAAAACTATTGTTAAAAATCTGTCAGTCATTAAGGACGCATTCTAATTAATGAATGGTAAAACAAAGCAGAGCCCAAAGCTGTATTAAGCCTCTACTTAGGTCATAAGTCATTTGTAGCCGTATCTGATTGCGCATTTGATTTCTGAAAGTGCTCAGTAGAAATCCAGAGTTAATGTGGATAAAACCTCAGGATTACATCCATTTACTTACACATTAGTATTGTTAAGTAAATCCAAGTCAAGTCTACTTTATAATGTGCAACAAGCAGAAGAAGTGAAGAACATACATTATGTTGAGTTCACATTCTTCAAGGTGCAAATTTAAGCTATTCTTGCCCAAATCCTTCTGTTTCTTCAATTGCAAACAACAGCTTTTCCTTCAACTGCTCGTAATTCTTATAGGGTGGAAGGTCTAAGCGATTGAAACTGTAAATAAAGAAAAAAATGTAAGTACTCAAAAATAATTAAAACATCACAAGAAAACCCATTATGAATATGGGTAAACTTTTGTAGATGGAGACCTGGATCTATATCTTGTGAAAAGTTGACTATGAACATAAATTGATATATTTGAGAGCAAAAGTTAGAGTTCAAGCACTTGAACAGTGACAGTCTTCTAGAAGCGCAGCGTACTTGGGTGAGAATAAGTTTCACTAACTTTTGCTCATTTCTTAACTAGAGTCATCATTCACATTTGAAACATTAAGTTTGTGTAGTTTTACTAACCAGTAGTACGCCTGAGGAACTGAGTACAAGGTGTCTTTTCTCTAGGGAAGAAGAAGTGGCTACTTTGCTATCAAGATGAAATGTAGTGACAATAAAAGATCAATCCCAACCTCTTTAGACGCTACTGTGTATTACTTTAAATTTTCAGTAATACACAAATCCATGGCATTTACAATGGAATCTATTCCATGCCACGATAGTTTTTCAGAAGTTCAGCTATTATTCAAAGTTTATTGGTGTAACTTGGTGTTTGCTTTCACAGTGTCTCAACCATTTCAGTATATTACCCATTTACTAAAGTCTCCCAAATAGATGGTTGTCAGCAAAACCAGAACAACAGTAATACTGATTTTTTACATACCAGGTATGACTTCTAGGTAACCAGTTTTCCTTTCCAACTTTTTCAATACAAAACTTCTGGGGTCCGTTGCTCCCTGTAAGAAATTCAAATAAACAAGGTGTAGGTCTGTCTGCCTTTGTATCAGTGGGTAATACATTACAACTGAAGTATGCAAGGCTTGAACACAGGATTACTATTACTGGCACAGAAAAAAGACACCTGCCACTATACAACTCTGTCTAGATCCAAGTATGCACGTGGTGAAATGCATAAATTTGAGGTGATTTTGAAGCCCAATACAACAGGTGTAAACATTCCTTCCACCTCTTTTTCCATCATAGATGGAGTATATGCAGGACTCACAAAATTGGTTTCAATATAAAATTCATTTAAAATGTGCATGAACATATAATTTGGTTCTTTAAAAATCTAATCTAATGCATTAGAGTGATTATTAACACATACCCATGAGGTCAGCAAATCCTCCCACTGGTAATCTGCACGTTCCAGTAACAAACTGCAAGAGTCTCATTCTCTTCTCATTATCTATTTCCTTCACAAACTGAAAAACAGTCATTGAAATAAACATTTAGGTATAGATTTGCTGTTCAGATTTTCATCCACATATTAACAAATTACATGACAAATCGTTGGATTAGCAAGTATCCATTTATATTTACACACTACTGCTCAATATTTCTGACTATTGTTGGCTAAGTTGTAGCTGTGCTCTGTAACTTCTGTTGGGCTGAGAATAAAACAAAGTCTACGAACCTGCCAGAACCATACTATCTGTCTGCTGGTTCTGGTATAGTGCCGGTAGATGGTGTGCCTCTGCCAGTCATTCAAATCGATTTCTTGCATTCCACAGAGAAGCACCTTTAGGGGACAAAAAGGGAAATAAACATGTGAATACAAGTTATGACTTTCCTTCTGTGACTTCCCACAGCAAAACAGAACAACTGCAACCGCAATGACAGTATACGTGGTTTTAATTTTAAACTTTATCAAAAGCTTCTACAACAAAGGATGACAACTGCTTATGAAGTGTGTGTTGAGAGGCCAAAGAAAGCATCTTTGTCACAAAAAAAGGAATAATTGCTTCTATTTAGACATTCGACCAGGAACAGTTTAACTTTGCCCAGCCACTCAATTCTCTGCTAGGAACAGGATGTTTTGATTTCACGGTTTTATCTTTTAAAATTGAACAGATGCTTCAGAAAGTGTGATTTTGAGAGCTAGAAACCATCTAGAACCTGGCCCAATCTATATGTGAATCATCGGTTGCATATCTGGTTTTATCTCCCTTTCTGTCAAGTTACTCATTCTTTGAACACAGACAAATGAAATTGCTCAGGATGACCGAAGCAATTTGGTAAGAAATTTCTACTGGCAGGATATGTTAGCCTTTAGAAATGTGTAAGTAGGCTGCAAAGAGGAAAGATGAAGGGAAACACTAATCAAATACTACTCCACAAAGTTTCCCTCGTATACCCTATAAAACAGAGTTGCCAGCCTCGGTGAGCTCTGCTCTTCAGACGTAATGACTGGAAGTCAGGTCAACCCGGACCTGGCAATAGCCAAAAGATCCTTTACCTCCAGTTCCTTCGCATCAAAATACTGCAAATACTGTTGTGGCAGAATTTCATTGAAGCCTTCGAAGAAAGCCTGTGTCTGCTCCTCAACACCTCGGGAAAGTCTCCATTCTGCTACTAGCCTGCAAAGGAAGATACAGAAAGAGAATTTAAATGTCCACATCTTTATTAGCTTATTTTGAGATGAACTGTAAGCTAAGTTAAAATAAAATGGATAGTCTGGAAAGGTCTTGGTATAGAGCACTGTATAATTTTATTAGTAATCTTTACTCCACATGAACAATTTTGTTTTTTAAGTTAAAACCCTATGCTTCCAACTATTCTGCTATGGAAAGTATTTTAGACTCAAAGAGGAGGCGGCATCTAATCCCTGATTTTACTAATGAGAGCACAGCAGTCCCTTGGTATTTGAATACAGAAAACATGCAGGGCTATATTTGTCTAATACCATCCCCAGAAATCTCAGTCATTATCCATGAAAAGGTAAAGACGCTGTCAAGTTGGACTGGTGAAGATAAGCAGGACTGCTACCTTACCAAGAAATGACTATGTCCATTTGGAAAGTTCCGTATTTGTTTCTGTTAATCATGAAACACTGCTCTGGGGCAGAAACTCCACTCTCCACTAATAAAAGGGTGAAAAGCAGGCAGGAGACCTAAAGAACCCGAACCCAGGGAGAAGCAGATATTACGCTGAACTCAAGCCTAACCTGTCAGGAGAACTGGAGTCTAAAGGAGAGATGGCTGTTTTCTGATTTCAGCCCTAGAAACCTTTGGGACATAAAGCAGGACTCAGAGTAAGACAAAAGAATATGAGTGAAACTGGAATCTGAGCTCTCCCTGGGTTCCTACAAACTAGAAGAGAACGGTTTTCTGTAGATCCTCCCTATTCAGATCCTATTATTAATACTTTGCAAAACTGCAAAATGTGAATATGTTTCTTCTGCAAGTACCTGTTCTGTGAATCACTGAAACGTCTTCTGCTTACTCCTGTGATGAAAACAAAATCCACTCCCTTATCCTTCACCCCTTCCCATGAAAGAAGCCTTCATGGAAGATGTTGTAAAAGAGGAAAATTCTACTGGGATTCAGTTTATTTAGGGCCTGCAATGTGTGACTTCTTTTTTGGCAAGAACATCCTCCAAGCTTATATGTTAAGTTTACACCTTAAAGCAGAGCTTAGGGACTGCTGCACACTGAGGAAGAAAGGGATTTTTCAGGACAAAGCAGGTCACTGCTCACATTCTTATTTTTTTAATTGCTCTTATATTGCTTCCCTCTTAACCTATTGCTTTAAAACATTCTGGTACTGCAAACAGTCCTTCAGTTATGACTATACAACTTAAAGACATCACTCATCGCTGTCTTGTTACATCACAAAAGCATCCAAATACGTTCTTAAGTTTTAAAATCTCCAAACAAATGGCTGGGTAGAATATTAGCATGCTATGAAGCAACGTAATTGCAATAATGACACAAGCAATGATTTCATGAAATACCTGGCACTCACATTTGTCATGATGTTCTGCTAAACAGAAATATCTCTAGGAAAGAAGTGGATGTTCTACTAACTGTAATCTTTTGGAAAGGGGTATTTTAAAAATCAATTGCTACCGATAGTCTTCTTTCAAATATGATATCCAAACAATTGCCACCATCAGCAATTACTCAGAGACAGAATTTCAACAGTGCTTCAGATTACATAGTTTAACAAGATTTTCTTGCTAGAACTGAAGAAAGGAAGTGATGGGGTAAGAGTATTTCAAAGTCTTCATTTATTCTCACCTAATGTATTCTTCTTTGTTTTCTTCTGTGACCAGAATGTTGCTACCATTTGGCTTCAAATCATGGCTTTTGATTTCACCTAGAATTTCTTTATCAACTGAGAAAAACATTTCCAAGCCACATTCTTCAATATCATTCTCTCTGTAAGGAAAGGATATAATTTTAAATAACTATGTCAAGACCATGTACTCAGTACAGGAGATGGATATGAAGAACCTTAGAGAAAAAAATGGTTTGGAGACAAATAATCGAGGAAATGTTCCTTACACAATAACGATGGTTCACAAAAAGTACTGACTCATTACTACTGCACACATGAATTGTACTCCTGAGCACTGATCTTTGATCAGTAACACCCTTAAATTTACCAATCACAAGGCTGAAAAACTACCCAATGACTGTGGAATGTCTACAAAATACAGAAACTTTTCAAGTAATGAGATTTTTGCTTATATCATTGCAGAATTGCTTCTTCTAACAGGTAATGTAAGGATTGTGTGCAAACACAGCCATCACTTTGTCAGATAATAGCAGATGAGAAGCAGACTAAGAAAGACTTTGCTTAATGAATTAGGTTCAACTCCAGTATGTTTATGGAACTGTCTTGTAAGCTTATACTGAAATGTCCCAAGCTCCTAAGTTAATAAATACTCCTCCTAAAGAGGAATTCTCTTAGAAATTTCAACATAGGAAGAATCTATAGCCAACAAACATTGCTCAAATAAACTCTATTATCTTTATAAGCATTAATAGCAAGGAGAATAACAGGTACAACACTAATTTACACGTTGATATGTGCATCTGTAAAGTGAAGAATCAGGTGCATAAGCAGAGGTTTTCATGATCATTTTCCTCCCAAATACAGAGCAAAAATCAAGATATTTGTCCTGAACCATAACACGTTGCTGTGGTTTATCTAGCATCATGATCAACAGTGCTTCTGAACTTGATCTTTCCAAAGCACATACTATTGCATGAAATCTCAGACGAGGAGGGGGAGGCTTCAGATGGATGGATGATGAAATAAAATCACACCTTCCTTTTAAAATGAAAATTACTTGCTTTAGATCAGTTTGAGCAGAGAGGTTTGACTAAATGACCTTTAGAGGTCCTCTTCCAAACTCAATGATTCTGTGAAATTTTCAAAATTGTGGGAAGAAGAAAAAGAGCCACCTGATAGGAGAAGCGCCAAGAATTTCAAAACTGCTGAAAGCTTCCTGGAAAGTATTAGAATTTGCTTTTCTGGTGAGGAACAAAATTGTTTGCTCTGACAGACATGACTTTTTTCCCCCCTACAAATTTGCAGTCAGTTCCTTAGAGGGTAACTTCACCAGTGTTACAGATAAGCAGGCTCAACTATACCGATCTTGAAGTTTGGGTCTCTGTACTTCAAAGGTCAACGTGCACACTCCTCAAAGGTCTGAAGGTTTTCCTCCAGAATTTTCATATCCTTAAGTGTTTTTTCAAAGAGGCAAAGCCTTCAACCTAGAAGATTTCTTAATCACTACAGAAATTGCTACTGATATTTGGGTCACATTTGCTCTTGAGACAGCCTTCTGAAAGTTCTTTTTACTGCCTTAAGCTTCTCTATTGCTTTCTTCTGTGGTAAAAAACACCACCTCCTTCCCCTAAAAAAGTCCCCCAAACACTGAGTACAGATTAATAAAAGCATATGGAGCCAGCACAGCTTAGTCATTTGAAACCCTGATATAGAGTGAGATGTAAGAGTTGTTCTTGACAGTAAGTTCTGAGTTTTCTAGTTCCTTACTACAGATGAAGGTGTCTCCTGTCTTTGACAAAACCTTTCATTAGTTACTGCTGGTACCCAAGGATTCAATCTTGGAAGCTTCACAAGAACAATCCACTGGGTGGCATCTGGCAACACTGCATACTTTGAATTAAAATGAGCAGAAACTTATTTTAGTAGTCTGCCATGTCTGTGACAAGTCTCCACTCATTGCCATAGACAAGTAGCCTTATACTGACATCCAGAAGCCTCTGTGCTCTGCATACATCACACATGCACCAAAAAAAGCATACATAGAATAAATGTAACTACTCTCGAGCAGCACTGAAAGACCTCACAGTTATTGGGTGTTACAGAGAAAACCCATGGCTCTGAAAAGTGGCCAGCCTATGTGCACTATACACACAAAAGCAAAGATGCAAGGACATCTACAGATAATGGCTTTAAAAAAAAAGGCTTAAAAAACACTTTTCCTCTAGAATTTCCACAAAATATTAATGGATTGATGCTGTTCATAAGGTAAACGTTGTTATATCTGCAACATTGTTACATTTCAGTCAGAAGATCATTCACCAGTAATAGCTCCCCCCACAACTTAATGCAAATGTCTTCCCTATAATTTACATTTTTCAGTATCATATTTGCTTGGTGTCTAAAACTTAGTAAGTCACAAGATGACAAAAAATGCCCTTCTTCAAAAAAAAATAATTACATTTTTCTGACTACAAACAGGTAACAGGATTCCTCAATTACAGAAATCAGGACTTACCGCTTTGAGACCTTCTCTGACTTTTCAGGTCTCAGTTTCATGGCATCTTTACTCAATTAGCAACTATTTTAAGTTTTCCTAAAGGAATTTTAACTCACTACCTCTTTTAGCAGCACATACATTGAGTATGGAACACACAACTCTTCAGAAACAAATCAAAATTTGCATTTCAATTTGTAAACATCTTGTAAAGCTGCTTTCCCTCCACCTCGTTATTCAAGGTAATGCTTCCAAGATTCACCACTACAGGAGGTGACAATCTCATCTTTTATATTTATTTCTTCATTTAACAAACCAATCTATCCCCACACCTTTTACGAATTTCTCAAAGCATTTTTAAAACTACTCTGGTTTTGTAGGATTCTTAAGTAAAATATTTTATCTCCCTAGTCAAATAAAAAGACTGATTTTTCCGCTAAATTGTTCTTACTGTGGCAGAAGCAAAGAAATTTTAAACTGCATTTGTCTTTTTGTCCTTCCATTCTAATTTTTTGGGATTCTTTTGAGTGTTGGGTAAGGAAAATTGCTTGTGTAACTGAAACAAATGGTGCACATCAACATGGACTACAACATCCTGGAGTCTTGCTATTACAAAGTACGTACAAAGTTACAAGGCTTTAGATATAATGGGGTTTAAAAATTATTTCTTAAAATATTTTAACACAATTCCAGAATAATTATGGCCTACAAACTCCAGACCATTTTAACTTGCTGCTCTCTGGAGAGGAATCTGCAAATGAGCGGAGGAGGACTCAATGAAGAATAGACATGTGACTGAGAATGCATACATGGAAAGTTATACATAGGAATGGTCTTGAATTATTCAGCTTCAAGCAAAAAAACAAGGACATCTAGAAAAATGCATGAGCATTGATTTCTTTAAAGCATTAAATCCTCAATATTAACCTTTAAGTTAAATTTCAGGTATGACTAACAGAAGAATTTAATAGACTATATTTGGTAACTTCACACTGTTATAGCACTAAACTTCTGTTTCCTAACTAACCCTGGTACTAGAGAGAGAAACATTGAGGGGATTTTTGCTGATTTCTTGTAATCAGTTATTTGAAAAGGTTCAGTGGCATTTACTCAAGCCATTTTATTTGTAACAGTGTTCAAGACTGCTACATCTGTATAACATCTAGCTAAATTTATTAAAAACCAGCAAAAATGGAACGGAAGATGCTGTGCAGAATATTCAATGAACCAGAAAGACTTTTGCATTATATCATTATTTGTGTATCTAAAATTACAGTTAATTCCAGTAGTGCTCTGCAATTGATATATTGTAAATATATGATATTGATATAAATATATGATATTGATATATCATAAATTTACACCTACTTCCTGACATACGTGAAAATCAAAACCATTGTATTGCTATTTCAAGAACAAAATCAAGTTAAACTCACTTTACCCAGATGAGAGAGTTGTAAAACTCTGGGTCAACAGATTCTAAATCCTTGAGTCCTACTGGCTTGTTTAGGATACGTTTATAGAACGGCAGAGAGAAACCAGTGTCAATGAATTTCCCATGGAACAAAGCCTGAAGAACATGAAAACAGACAAAATAATGCAAAGGATGATTGAATACTTAATACGACAACATTCTGTGCTGTGTACCAATGAAATCTGACAGCCAAAGAATTAAAAACCTAGAATATCAGCACTGCTAATATGCTGAATTAACTTATACCAACAGTAGTTATCTCCAAACACCCGACAATAGTTTCAATTTTAAAATGAATTGTTTAATTATCCATCTGATGGTACAACATTTATTTATAGGAAAAATCACAGAAGAGAACCTCTTTCTCCTTCTGAACTTACCATAGCAATGAATCTTCCAATAAATCGGAAGTATTTCAAATGGTCTGGATTAATGTAGGAGGCTGGGTTTATCTGTAAGCAGTAGTTATCTTTCCCTGCATATTCAAACAGGCAATACATTGGGTTCAAAACTTCATGCGACAATAGAAAGAACCATTCCCTGAAATCACACAAACAATAAAAACACATTCAAAATAAATTAAATTAGAAATTTCTTCAGCTAACTCATGCTGATTTAGGAACTTGTTGGCACATAGGTACTCAACCTGACTTCTTTATGAGAAAGTATGCTAAGCTAAACTGAAACCAAATTGAGACTAACACAGATTATGAATTAATATGCAAAGGTACAATAACATACAACTGTCAGTGGTTTGGATAAAAACCACCCTTATCTAAATGACCAGATTAAAAGTCTACCACTGATTTAAACTCTAGGAATGCTAATGAATAGATGCACTTCTTGGTTACATTCCAGTAAAGACTTTTGCCCTGAAAGTAGATTTCTATTCACTTTTTCAATAAACATCTCTGCTTTGACATTAACAGTTGTGCCAAATGCTTACTTGTAGTTCAGTAAATGGTGCATCTCTTTAATCACAAAGTAATTCCTAATGCAAATTGAAAATAACTTTATACAGTTTTAAGACATGCATCTATCTTAAGGAACTGGCTTCCTCAGATATTCTGAGGAAAGATAAGGAATAAACGTCACTAATATTTTGAAAGGACTGCAGTTTAAGTATTACTTTTAGGAAGTTTTCATATCAACTTGCAGAAAAAGTTATTACTTGCCATTTCAGTTTAGTTTACCTTGCAACACCTCCATAATCTAAGCCTTCTTCACCAGGGAAAATAACCCATAAACGTCTCCGTAGATCCTGGGGGCTGAAGCTCATTATCTTAGTAAGAGAAAAACAATCAATTCTTTTTAAGGAAACAGCTATCAGCAGTGTCTAGAGTTACTACCATTTGCTATCAAGCAATATAGCATTTAATAATTCAGACCATAAAATTAACTATGTGAACTACCTGCTTATGGAATGTTCATGGAATTTGAAGCGTTAGTGCAAAACTATTTCCATAGATTAAAAAGATGTAAAATAAAAGGAAATTATTCTGAAATTAAACGCTTGGGACACTTCGGCCAGCAGCCTGCCTGTAAGTATATGACAGAAGCCCAGCCAATAAATAAAGGGCCCAAAGTGAGTGAATTCAGTATCTGTTAAATACCACACGGAATGGTATCCCGATTACAAGTAATAACAAGGCATGATCAAGGACTCAAAGAAATAAATTAGAAACAAAACAATAATAAACATACATTATATATATTTTCTTTTCATTTTAGAGCTTCATCTCCTCAAGAGGGTAATAAAAAAATCTAGCTGGTCAGTTTGTTTTTCAAAAGTTAGGAACAATCATAGATGCTAAGGAACCTTACCAATGCTGGTTTCAATACAATTACTAAATTTGTAATTATGCTGATTTGGTTAACTGTCAGAGGGTTACATAAAGAAATTTCACCTAACATTTCTGCGTGTCCAAGAACCTTAAATTTTTGTTTGCAATGAGAGGTACAGAATTTAGGTGAAGACTTGCATTTTAAAATATCTCCTAGATGTCTGTAATAATCATCACAAACAATTTTATAACCCCAACAGAGATACCTGCAAACAATTAAAGACTAACAAGTATAAAAAAAATTCACTCAGGTCTTTGTGATTATGTCACCTAAATTATCGATAAGGCATCTTGTTTTCCTAAAGAAACCTACATTTACTGATGTTTATATAATCATCTAATCTATCTCTTGATTCTTCCCAGTACAATATAGTTTTATTACCTCTATGGTTACTGTAAAAGGACCAAGTGCAATTTTACAAAGAAGGGTAGAGAAAGCTTTAAGTTACAGGATTTGTTTTGTCCCCTTCTAATCCCTTTTATTTGAAGACATCACCGTTCCAAAAGAAAAGAGTAGCCAATGGCACTATTTATTACTTCTGTTAAGTTAGTTTACAGTAATTTGAACAAGAAAACATTAATCCTTATTCAAGAATATATTTCTCTCAAAACATACTATTTTATTTGGTCAAATTTCTTGGCTTGACACATCTGTGATAATTCCTACAAGAAAGAAAACCTGAAGACATACAGGAAGATTTAAAAAAATCAGCTAGGGACAGTGGAAGCTAAAAACTCCTATGTTCTTAGGTAAGGTCTGCATTTTAAGTTACTTCTGAGTCAGAAAAATCTCAAAGTGGCCATAAGGAGTTCTTGGCAAGATGAATTGTTCCACGCACTTCCAAGCCTGTTACTGTGTATCTTATTAAACAGATAAAGAGCTGCTTTTGGCTTCAATCTAACAAGCAACAAGAGTGATTTATTGCCACAATAAGTAAAATTCCAAAGCACTTGAAAATACTGTATAGAACAAATTTTAACCATTGTTTAGGTCTATAGACATTAACAAGAGTTTTTCTACTAGTAATTAAATAGAATTAGTAATTTTGTGTTCTTTTACCCATTTCATTACTCATTTAAAGACTCAAACTACCCTAAGATCAACATATTGTTATTATTTTGGTACACAGCCCATGCTTATATAAAACACTGTTAGTCAAAAAGTGCTACAAACATAAGCACAACAGGGAAACTTGCTGAGAACGGGGAGCTGCTCTGCCACAGCGCTCCCCTCAAAATTAACTCAGATTTTAAAGAATTCTGAGAAAAAAGATACCTTCTGTATCAGCTGAACCTGTCTCTAGAGCTAGAACATCACATTTTGGCGTGATCTTTTAATATTAAAGTATCTACGTACCCTATTAAACTAGTACAGTCACATAAAATACCATTGGCAACATGTCAAAGGATCAAGAATGACGCAACAAATTTAATCAACTCAACTTTTCATGCCCACTACTAACATGTTTTAATACAATACCTGTTGAAATGACTCCTCAAATAATGTTTTTCTGCTCACTGTAATCTTTATGTGTTGTGGCATTGCCAGTTGCTGAAATGAAATTTTTTAGAGGTGAAGTGTACAATCACTTAAAAGTTTCTCATACTGAGTTTGGACACTTATTTGTTGTATGTGTTCAGAGGTACAGTCAAATTTCACTAATCCATATAAAAAAGCCAGTAATCAAGATATTTGAATTGTAATTTACTCCCAAGAACAAACTGCTTCCAATATTGCTATCCACAGGGAGGCATACGTGCCTCCAGATCCTGCTTAGAACAGGTTCAAACACTATACTCTTATAGGACATCAGATAACACAAAATTCAAAGGGAAAAATTAGGCTAGTGTGTCCGCTATTTTTCAAAGGTGAACTCACTGTCTATTGAAAACTGGAACATTTAAACTTAAGAGTTTTTCCTAAACACCAAGTTACTTAATCTTCTGATATACACAAGAGTTTAGAGGACCAAGACTGACACTGGAATTTGATAATTACATTAGAGCATGCTAACGTGCACCACAGTATATTCTGCAGTGTTCAGACATGCATGTTCTGTGTCAAATGCCCTGCATACTCTTCTAGAACTATGTATTTGCACATAAAGTAGATACTGTATTAACTATAAAAACATTGTGCCTCCATATTTTCCTTTATTAACAGCAGGAAGATTATTCTGAAACCCACTGCTTTCAAAAAAAACATTAGCTAAATCGATGTTTTCCTTTATTCTAAAAAGTTTTAAAGCCATAGCTTACCTAGCCTTAAATCTTACATGAGTTTATACAAGTCCTGTATTTACTCCCTCCTAATTTAACTTACCTTTAACCTTAAAGTAGTTTGATTACCTTTACTTGCAAGGCATTGAAGAGTTCATTTAAAGCATGTAAGTGAAACCCCAAAATGCAAACAATATTCCCCAGAAATGAATCCGTACCTGACACCAGAATCTGAAATAATGGACCTTTGCCTTGAAATCACGCACATAAGCTATCTGGGGTCCATTGTCTCTGGAACCAAAAGGAGGAAAGAAAATAATTTCAAAAGTGTTTTTCTATTTTAAGTAAAAGTCTGCAAATACGTTAGCTAAATAGTTGGATGATTTAATTTGCTATCTAGTTGGAAGATTCCTATTCACATTTGATTTTGGGGTGTAATTGTCTTGTTTTTAAAGCAAAAAAACCCCCAAATCTTCCTTTTTAAATTGTGGGGTGCATACACAGTACTTTCTAAACAGTATCTGATTATTAACTGTAAAAAAGATTCTATCAATAAGGATGGGATGACATTCAGTTAATATAAATTTGGAATTAAATTCTGGTTTTAACTCCATTCTGGTTCCTAAAAATCAAAGAAAAAGGCCCGAGTGTACTTTTATAAAGACAGACTAGTAACTGGAAGGAAGGAATCTGATCATCAACAGTAGTGATAAGGCTCTTCCATTATGTTATAATCTTATATACTACTTGGCAGGAAGGGTTCTCAAGTGTTCAAGACACTGCCTTCTTCATCAGTGGATGAAAAAAAACCCAAAAAAATTAAGAAGCATTACTATATCTAAAACTTTCTGCATAAAACACAATGAGAAAAAAACCTTCCAAAATCATCCGTGCTAAACTTCACTTCTGAAAACTTAGTATAACGTTAAAAACGCTTACAGAGCAGACTTGCCCGTGCGGGGATCTATGTACGTAGTGGTTCTCCTATTGTGATCCACAAAATACGGAATACCATCCACAGTAAATCGCATTTCCCAGCCTTCTGGTAAGGGTTTCTCATTTAATTGACTATGGATACAAAAAATATATAGCAACTGATCAACTTAATGTATTAAGTCAATTGAACAATACCTGTGACAGTAAAAAATTTTGGCAGATCTAGAAAAACTATGGATTGAGAAACTTTCCATTCAATATTTATTCTGCCTCTTTTTCCTCTTACATTTTCATGTTAGCTCTCAGTTAGACCAAAATGATTGTTTACATAAACATTGGCTCATTTGGTTGCACTACCCAGAACAACAGCAAATAGAAACTTATGGGAAAAATGTAAGCATGATTTATCAATGTTTCCTCCCTTGAACAACAGTTTTATCTTCTCTTAGGTTTTTTTACTTGAAAACTGACGTTTTACTAAGTAGCTATTGGTACCTCATGTATAATTAGAGCAGCCAAAAAAAGAGTTACAGAGTTACCAAAATAAAAGGGAATGCAAATACTGATCTTGTAAAATTTTTTGAGAACTTCCAACTCAATGTTGGTATAAACAAAAACAGATCTCAATATATTTGGAGGACCTGAGTCGTATCACTCCAAAGTTCTGTCACAGCCAGTTCCCTCCTCAGAACTATGTTGTAGGACCATGTTTCTAACTGTGAAGCCAGCATCTTTGGTTGTTGTGTTGTATTAAGGGTAAGAGTGTTCGCCACACAGTCAGCTGCTGCAGATGCGGCTGGGATGGGAAAGTTGTCACCTCTGGCTACAGCTATTACCCTTCCACACATCCTCAGCAATTCCCCTTCACCTCCTCTGTGAAGGACAGATGAAGTTGCTTCATCAAATGGGAATTTTCAGCTCAAACAGAAGGAGCTGGGAATGAACACCCTTCACCCTCAAAAATAGTACTCCATTGCTTTTAGTAATGCCTCATGTTATCTTTTTCTTTTTTATTTTTTACCTTTTTTTTTTTTAAAGGTATGAGGAGGGATGCTGCGGTTTTTCAAGTCTGTCTTTGTTTTGTCTCTTAGCTATTGACTGTCTAGGAAATAATACAATTCTTATTCAGAATCCTTTGCACTATCCCATCACCATATGAAAGAAATCCCTCCCTCCTCCAGTGACACCAGTGTTCAGACACACGTGCCTCATTTAGGAGCTGTTCTGGGGAATGAACTTACTGCTGTTGACCAAGACTTTCCTGGTAATAGTACTAAGTAATATTTTGACAGCTTCCATTTTGGCTAGTATCTTTCAATATTTTAACAGGCTGTCTGAGGTTAGGACAGCTCACGTTTCAGCCGTGAGCAGCATTTCCTAGTTCTCAGTATCGCTGTTTTGTTAGATTTTCATTCCAGACTTACAGGAAGCTTCAACTCATTTCTTACCCCTGACTCCTGGGATCTTCCCACTGAGTGATGCGTGTGTTGTGATTGACAAAATACACTCTGCCATTGCTGTCAGTTCTCTTTTCTGAAAAGATGCAAAAGGAAAAAAGTTTCAATACATGCTTAATGCATTGCTGAGATTACATCAAATTAATTAAATAAAAATCCATCAACAGACCCCGCCACAGCCTCTACTGTCTTCAGGTTTCTCTGTACCTCCTTTGACTCAACATCTTTTCACTTTCATTGACATTACTTCTTAACAGGCGATTCACAAACAGGAACTTGACTTAATACTACTGAGTGTTAACAGTCACACTATCACTATCCTCAGTGAAAAGTTGCACTTCATGGTATTCATAGGTAAGATCTTTTTATCTCAGTTCTTACCCTGAAAAGGTTCCGCTATCTCTGCCTGTGCTGTTTATACCAACCATCCTGACCACAAGAGAGATTCTAGGCATCACAACAATATAAACCTCTGTGTGAGGGCAGCAGTTCATCCCAGGAGATTTACTTGCACTAGCTCTCTTGGCCTAGAGTTCTTGGTCAGTTCACCACACCTACTGTTTGCACTTTTTAGAAAGGCTTTTCAGCATTCTTGCAAGTTAAAAACTTCTATAGATTAAAATATTGATGAAATTGAAATTTCTGTCTTAAGATCCTTTACTATCCTATTTATTTTTCAATTGTAGGAAAAACTTAATTGGAAGAAATTAAAAACATAAGCTGCTTTCTCCACTGGAAATTCCAGCTGCTTCCATTATTCTGGCATCCCTCCAGTACCTAAAGGGGGCCTACAGGAAAGGTGGGGAGGGACTTTTGCCAAGGGCATGTAGTGATAGGACAAGTAGTAATGGCTTTAAACTGAAAGAGGGTAGATTTAGATTCAATATAAGAAATTCTTAACTGTGAGGGTGGTGAGACACTGGAACGGGTTCCCCATAGAGGCTGTGGATGCCCCCTGCCTGGAGGTGTCCAAGGCCAGGTTGGATGGGGCTTTGAGCAACCTGGTCTAGTGGGAGGTGTCCCTGCCCATCACGGGCAGGTTAGAACAAGATGATCTTTAAGGTCTCTTCCAACCCAAACCGTTCTATGATTCTGTGATATACCTTACAAGCAATATAGACAGTAAACACCAAATAGGTAAGAGATGTATACAAAAGGATCAAGAAAATAGAAGGGCTTCATATTGAAATTATGAGCAGGGAATAACAAATGATCAATGCAGTTTCCAAGAAAATTCATTTATATTTTCTTTCAGATAGTTTGGTGTGCCCCCCTGATGGAACAAAACTTACGACAAATGCCTCAGCTTGGTCTTCTATACCATTCTGCAGCTCTTTTTGCAATTTTTATTTAGTGTTGCGAGAGAAATACAGACTATAGACTACGGATTTAAAAAAAACAGGCAAAAATCTGATCACCAGAGGTAAAAAGCTCCAGTTTACAAGAGAAGTCACAGACACTTGTCTATGAGAGTTATACTGATAGAAGAATTCAACACAATGTGGAAACTCAGTTTTGTGGTTTTCTGGGTAATGCCAGCCTAAAGAACTTCCTTGGAAATGTCAGAAACGTCATGCAACGGAGCACAAGCATGGGGAACAATTTTATGGCATGAAACTGCATCAATACCAGAGCTACAAATCCAAATACTAATGTCTGAAGAACAGATGAGCCAAAAACCCAAGACTAACTGTCAAATAATTACTTGCTTTAAAATTATAGAATTCTGAGAAGTTTGCCTATGTATCATGAAACTTGAATTCTTGTATCTGCTTGGAAGTTGCACCAGAAATTAGTTTTACATTCACATTTTGTACGTCCCCTTGCAATCACATTAATTGTGAATTGTTAACCCTGTAAAGTACAAAATCAAATTTATTCTAGGGAGAGGGGTAAGTTAAGTGGTTAGTTGTCGTTACAGAAAACGTTTTCAGACCAACAAAACTCTCCAAGAATTGGCTTGGAGAGAGAATCAGCAGTCCAATTTAGAGGGGACATGCACTCTGATTTGGCAGGAGTGGGACAGTGGGGGGGAATCCTGCCTAATGACAGTGGTAAAAAAAAAAAAGGATAAACAGTGTGAAAGAGCCTGTTATGATAGTTAAAGGGAGTCAATCAGAATACTTTACAGTTTCTAATCTATTTTGAAACAGCACATCCTTGTCAGGACTGTTTTAAAAGCACATTTGATTAGATTTAATTTAAAAAGATTTTTAATCCAGATTTTCATTAAAAAAACTAGCCTAGAACAGCTGATAAAATAATTTGGCAGAAGCATGCTTTAATGTTTAATTACATTGCATTACAAAACACTTTCAAGCCAATCTTACCCCATCCATGTGGCAGAGGACCAAGAGGATCAAACTCCTTGTTCTGTGTGGATGAGAAGTCCTGGTTCTGCAAGTCACACAAATGAATGGTGCCTTAATGACTAGCCATTTACTTTCCAGACATTCTACTATAAACAGCATTAATTATTGAAGTAAATGCATTTTTTTTAATGTTACATATAAGCAAAGATGCCAACCATTTATTTTCCTCCACAGAGACGGTCTATTTTACAGACCATGGCATGCTTAATTAACTACAGTGCCAGGAAAATAATTATTCTTTGTTTAGTGCTCCTGCCTATGCAGAAGGGAAATCAATACAGTAGCACCCAAAATAATTAGAAAGCAAACCACTTCATACTTGCCTTCAATACAGCTATCCCTACCACCATTTATGAAGTCTATTTTTAATTCTCTACACAGAGCAAATTGAGAATCTACACCATTTGTAATAAACCAGTAGCATGAGGTGAAGTTATCTAAAGTCTACTATTCAGAGGTAAACAATGGATTTAAAATTCTGGAAAGATTATTTTCGATCTCTCTGCTTTCCTAACATTCATTGTCCCTGTTTTATTTGATGCAAAGCAGAAATATATGCCCTGTGAGCTTGCTTACTTTCCCAGTCTTTGGCCAAGCCAATACAAGACACAAACCAGCTTATTACTAAGCTGTAGTTTGTCTTGAGCCAATGGCTTTTGTCGATATTGTACATAAATTGTATTGAAGAACACTACCTGTATTCTGCTGAGACAAAAAATTACACTGTGTATGCTGCCTGCAGTCATTGCAAGGACATGAACTAAGGTTACCAGTTATTACTTCCTGCCATGCTACACACACGAAGATACTATATTATCATAAAGAATAAACCATAACAAAGTCTGGTATCTTTATGAGGAAAATCACCCACAAGCATGCCCCAAAACCAAATACGTACATACTTTCAATATACAGAAGAGAGACTAATGGGTTGAAAATTTGGAAAAAGAAACTTATCTTAACCTTTATAGTCATATTATATTCCTTACCCCATATATAAATCTCTGATTAAATTGCTGCATAGCTCCTTGAAGCTGACTGCGCTGAAGCTGCCACTGCTCGTAATTTCGGACAGACTCTAATGTTGGTCTCTGCCATGTTGTTGTTCTAGTGAAGTGGTCAACGTAATAAATTCTCCCCATGTTGTCAACTCGGCGCTCCCAGCTTTTAAAAAAATTACAAGCAACAGTTGTCAACAACAGACAATTTTAAGGGCTCAAGAAGCACTTTTAAGCAAACTAGCAATATATTGGAAGTGGATATAAAGCATGAGCTCATCAGCAGACTTTTTTCTCCTTTCTCCACTAAAACTATGTAAGAACTAAAATCATTTGAGGAGAATCACTTTTACTTTGTTTCATACTATACCAAGTCAGACTCATTCCATTTACTGTACTTTCAGGGTTTTTTGAACCAGTTTGAGAGCTACACAAGGCACTGCCAGTACTCCACAGTCATTAATGCATTTATTCTGCCCAACCCATAAGATAAGAGCCTGCTGGTTTCTCGCAAAAAGACAACAAAAATCCTGACAGTTTGGGCTGTACAATGCAAGATTTCCTCACACACTAATTTGGGAGAAAATGAAGGTGTGTCCACTGGGTTTTGGTTTGGTTTTCTGTTTTTAGTTTTCTGTTTTGTTCTGGAGTTGGATTTTTTTAGGATTTTCAGCTAGCATGAAATCTGTACTGTTTACAAAGCTTGAATGAAAACACTACCATTCTGAGTAAGTTTAAGTACTACACTAGTCAATCCTCTCAAGAGTTCAAAATAAATTGAATATGACAGGTAGGTTCCCTTCATGAGACTGACAGTTTTTGTTCTTTAATATCAAGTTCTCTTTACTATCCCACGTTTTTACTCTTTAGTTCTGCACAGCATGTGAACCACTTGAGTATGAATGAAGTGCAACAGAATAATTCTTCTGTTTTTCCTACATTTTTTTTTAAAAAATAAGAAACACAACAAATGTGAGCACTTCTTCCATGTAGAAAATAACATCTCTGGCTGTTCTGATGCTAACAGCTGGAAAAGCCTAACACCCAGAGCTGTTTTAGAAGAGCACAGTAAATTAGCAGCTAGGAACCCTGAGACAAGATCAAAAGGCTGAACAGTAACCTCAGTATAAAGAGGTAACAAAGGGCATCCCTGCTCAAGCTGTTACCTCAACCCCCAAATACTTTTCTGTGGTTTTGGTTCTCTTTTACAGTTGGAGGTGTCTACTGTCTTTAACTTAAATCTGTTTCTCAGTAAAGATGTACTTGCTTAATCTTTGCCAGGAAATTCAGATTCTTTTATTTTTGACGTTCAGCTCTTTTCCATACCATGTATTTTTGCAGAGCTCCTTGGAGACAACCTGGAGCAATTGTTCACATTTCTACTTACAAACATGCTTTCTAACTTTAATAAACTGATAGTTAATTTCTGAAAAATCCAGACATATCTGAGACAATCATATGACTAGCTCACCTTGGAGGAAGAGGCTCTGGTCGATCCCAGGTTGTTCTTTTCTCAACATGATCGACATAGTATACTCGACCGTGTTGGTCTACTCTCTGCTCCCAACTGAAAATAAAGCAATATTTTTATCTTCGTCCAGATCAAACTACTCCAGCCATTCATGTGCAGTATAAAGATGAGAAATGTTTGTTTTCATAAAATGCTTATTTCTAAATAAAATGGTTGAAACTAACTTTGTTCACAAGAGGCACCAAAATGCTGTACAATATATAGCGGTACAATGTTCATATCAACAGTAATTCTATGTTAACTAGAAAACCAAAAACATTTGACATGACCACCTTCACTTTCTTGGAAATTGAAGCTAAAATTCCTGCCTATGCACACAATTTTAGCAAGCAATGAAGTGAAGTTTTGTATTCAATATCAAGTACATCAATAATCTGTTGAACTGAATCATCTGTAAAGCATAATCCCTTTCAGAATAACATCAATTCAATTTAAATCCTCAAAATAAGCTAATTTTGTGCAGATCGTGAATGGAGAATTCATCATAAGGACACTGGTCATTTTCTGTATATGCAGCATTTGGGATATTGACTTACCCCTGTATTTGCACCAAATGTAACACTGTGGGGAACAAAAGCATGCTAATTTGCCACTTCTACTGAAAGCAAAAAGATAAAAGCAACAAGGGATGTCTTCAAGACTGCTTTTGTATTTCACAGTTGCCTATAAGCAAGGTAATTCAGACCTCTCCTACCTTTTGGATCAACTGCCTGCAACCTAAGGCAGATATTTCACCAATTACACCGTTCACATTGGGACACTTCTGCTTTTCCACACTGAGTCCAGAAACTTTTCTTTAAAGTTCAGAATCGAAATGAAAGCTTTGAAGCAACAGATCAACCATCTGGCAAATTCCACATGTGCCTGAAACACGACATTATGTCCACACTACTCCTAGGAGCAGCAGTATGAAGTCCAAAATATCAGGACATACTGTTGATTATGTACTGCAACAGCAGCTTTTCTTTTACTTATCTATGCCAATATATTACTACTTGACTTCATTGTCATTTGAATCACAGAATCATTAAGGTTGAAAAGACCTCTAAGATTGTCAAGTCCAACAGTCAAGCCAACACTACCATGACCACTAGACCATGTCCTGAAGTGCCATGTCTACACATTTTTTGAACATCTCCAGAGATGGTGACTCCACCACTTCCCTGGGCAGCCTGTTCCAGGGCTTGACCACTCTTTCAAGAAATAAATTTTTCCTAATATCTAATCTAAACCTCCCCTGATGCAACTTGAGGCCATTTCATCTCGTCTTGAAGACAGCATGCTGCTACACTGTTTAAAACTTCCGTTTGACTGATATGGGAACATATCACAAGCATCAAAGGTATACGAAAGATTCTTTTATCAAATAAGCTATGCTTGAAGGCCTACCAGACAAAGCAGCTCAAACCGTGAAAATGTCCAAATTCTTACAGGAAAGAGGGATTTTTGTTATGCAGCAAAAGGCAAATGTTATGAATGTTTTGTAACACCTACTATAAGTAAAATAAAAAATGGCAGCACTATAAAAAAAAAAATCATTAAAGTCATACCCAGGTGGAAGAGGACCTTGACTGACTGTAGTAAGTGCCTGAGGTGAAGGATTTACTGGCTGGACTTGTCTTGACACTGGAGGTGTGGCGAGTGCAGCAGTTGCAGGAGCTGTTGTTGCAGCTGTTGCCCCCTCAGGGCTCTGTTCTGAAGATGTAGTTGCAGCTGTACCTGCCGGTGATCCTGCACTGGCCCCATCATTTTCTGTGGATGTGGATGAAGCGCCATTTGCACTTGCTATGATGTCAGAGATATCAAAGACAGAAGAGAAAAAAAAAAAAAGCCTTTTACTGGTATTCATCACCAATCTATTTAGAAGTTGTAAATCACAAAAATAAACATGCAAGAACTGTTATTTCAAAGTGTGTGTACACTTGACAGTTTACAGCCATCTTGTCTCACTTCATCATGTTTTAATCCAAGCACTGCCATCATTTTTGATAGTTTTGATTTATTCTATCAGATTTACCATAGCAAGTTGTCTGCATTCTGCAAATACTAAACAATTATAAACAAAAAACTACTTTCTTGCATTGGTGAGTTATTTCATTATTTAGAATAATAATTTATGAGATAATAAGCATAACATTTTCAGGAAGAGATTTGCCATTGCATGGAAAGAAGTTCTCAGAATGGGAGGGAATACATACATTCTTGAAATGTTTTCAGTTTTTTTCTGAATGCTATTTGATGGCTGAGATTAAAAGCTGTATACAAGTCAGGCCTTATTACTGAACTACAATGGATTAATATGGTAAAGTAACTACTGTATCAGTTTCCCATCCAGACTCAGTATTTATCAACTACTGAAGCACTAACTAGCATTACTGGCTACTGAAATGGATTGCAATGTATGGGGTTGAAGGAGTTACCCTAAAAACTACCAACTAACTTTTCAGGACTGTTTGTCTTAAAGTTTTACAGTTTTTAAATAATCAGACCAGATAAAATTTAAAAATCTATCCATTTTAGTGCCAAAGAGTAATGCATGTTTTCAGTTTTATTTCACAGAATTTAACTAGAATTGTAGAAGCAAATAACTAGTATTTCAAAATGCAATATTATCAATTTAAGACAGGTCTGAGTGCTTCAGCAGATTTTTTCACAAGCCTCTATCTCAGTGGATCTCTTAGTGCAGTAGTAGCATTCACTTGTGTTCCTTTGGTCCCAGCTCCTGTACGTGTAGCAGAATCACTGCAATCATTACTTCACAGACATGGAAGAAATAAATTTCTAGTAATAGGGTCAATGATGAAACAACGTATGCTGAATGCAAGCTAAAAACAGTCCTTCAGAAGATAGCTGCCATAGAATTTACCATGAAAAAATGTAGGTAAAAATCAGCATCAGACATGGCAATGTTAATTCAAAGAGTGTGCTGCTCTGAAATGAATGCCTGGCCCTAGAATACATACCAGCTATGGAAGCAGGTCTGCGAGGAGTGGGTGGAGGTGGTCTGGAAGGCCTTGGAGGTCTAGAAGGTTTGCAGTTTCCATTTGTGAGTAACGGAGAATCACTGCCATTAACAGTCTTGTTTTCATTGGACGCAGCATCTTCAGAGCTTTCAAGGCCATTTGAGTTAGAACTTTGCAGGAAAAGACAGAAAAGAGAACTGTTCTAATAGTGTATGGATGACGTGAAACTTTATGGCAGACACTAGAATGTAAGAGTTATGACTAGGTGAGATTCTTACATTCATAATTATAAAACCTGTACAAACATACTAAGAATTTATCTCCTGAGGTATCTGAAACCATAACTGATGAAAAGGTTGTGAAACAGATGTATATAAGATGTCACTTAAAATTTTCTCTTTCATTTTCCTACTTGATACACCTGCCTTTTGGCTCAGGCTCTGGATTTTACTGCTCTGCTATTTCCACTCATGAATTCCACTTGCCTCTAAGAAGACGGGAAGCTAAGGCCTGTGTGCATTCGCTCCCAGGGCTAGCAGATGCTCAGAACACAGAGAATGCTTTCCAATTTTTAGAAAACTTAATTACTCATACAGCAATTCCCCCCCTAAACTCAATTCTGGAAAGGACTGGAGAATTTAGGAGTAAGCATTAAAGTTTTGACCAACAGCTATAAATATGTTTTTGAACTTTACAAGAACTAAGAAACTCAATAGCAGTCCTCACCCATCCTGTACTGTTCAGTTATACCTAGCAATGTATTATTCTGATATATTTGTAGCTCCTTAAGCAGAGCTACAGGTATCTACATCTTCTAAAGCATTTTATTTTCAGAATATATATGTTGAGCAAAATAAAAAGACTGTCCACTAAAATTTGACTGAATCGACAGGTCAAGTACATAGGCCACCAGTAATGAAACCACAGGTTATGGTTTCAGTCCAGCACCTCTAAAATGACATTCCTTGAAACGTACACGAAAACCAGCAGGTAAGTCCAAGTAAAACTCAGGTCACAGGGGGATCAAGTAGAATCACGTACATTTGACCTCAGTATCATCATCAAATATACATTTGCTGTATAGCAGGTGTGGTGCATGTAATTCAATACTATAGCACACCAGTCCCAAAGCAAATAACTTTGAAGACTTGTGCAGATCATTACTGATCTGAAGTCTGGAGGAGCTGTAGGTTTTCCTCAATCCCAGAAAGCATGCTGCTGCAGTCTGAACATTAAAGTCAAAAGTGTAACCTTTTATCTTTAGTGTATTTGACCGTTGACCAGCTTAGGGTATAACAATGCATATCAAAACTTTTTAATACATGTAACAATCACTGCTAGATAGATTCCAGATCATTTACATGATCCTCAAAATGGACCTTTAATGAACACCAAAACCCCACTGGTTGGTACTAGGCCCAAATCAGTTATTACTATTATTATTATACTATTACACACTCAGGCATTCCGAATACCCAAACACAGAAACATTTTTCTGAGCATGAAATGGAACAAAAATCAACTTTCATGGGAAGACTGTAGATGACAAAGCTAAAAGAGATAGAATCTATTAAAAAATAATGAAATTTAACTTAGCTACTGTAGATGTCATCCAAGAATATTAAGCATTGTACAGATCCTTAAAATACTTGTAGTACTGGAAATGAATTTAAGTGGCATGGTGCTTGTTGCAGGTTAATCCACCATCAAGTATGCTCGTACTCTTATCCGACCAAGCACTAGGGCACATAATCCGACATTGACCTTAAAACACTGCAACTGCTAGACAGCTTTTGGTATCTTCTTAAAGCTAAATATAATTCTGATACCTCCATGCTATAATGCAAAACAGTGTAAAAATAAGCAGTGTCATTTCCTCAACGATGGGACTTATTTTTTAATATATTTCACATTGATTAATCACTGGGAGAAGGATGAGGAATACAAATGGAAAAAAATCAAAAGATCAGCCAGGTATGGAGGCAAACTGAAGCTAAAAGCTGAGGCTCATATGGAAAACAATTTAATATGTGAATGTACAATGGTACAGTATTTTCGTTTAGGACACACTCATATCTTAACAGACACTACTGCAGGGCATACTCAGAAATTTTTAAATTGTCTTCTTTATAGAACATAAAGTTCCTCTTTCAAAACTGCAAACACTAGAAGACAGTATAAAAAAAAAGATGAAAAGAAGTCTTACTGTGTATCATTCCTTACTCTGGAGCTATCATTCTGTGTAGGACCTTAAAGACCAGAAAGAAAGACAAGAGAAGTATAAGCAACATTCTGAATCACTTCCAAGAAAAGCAGCAGTCTTTAATGCTCACGTTTCTTTCAAATGTGGAGGTGATACACTACGTCCTTCTTATCTACTGTCTCATGTCAAAACCGTATACATTTTGCACGTCTCTCTGTATGTATACATTTTTTGTAAAATCAGTGCCACTGTGAACAATATTTTCACCTTATGGAAGCTGTAATAGGATACAATTTGTGTGAATATTCCCAAACACACACAGTTCAGTATCACTGCCTCCCCTCTTTGCAGCAGCATCAAGCAGTGCTCTCCATGCTTCAAGCGGAGCTGGATTTTCATATTCTCTCCCCTTTCAATTATGACAGGCAGAGTAGGAAGGGCGATAACTTCAAGAATCTTCTCTCTGTTTGGCTAGCAATCAACTGCAGGGGCTTTGTTTTCTGGGGCTCTCTACCCTGGACCCCTCCCTTTGTGTGTAAAGGATTTAGCATACAGGCATTCAAGCAGGTACAAAATATGGCTGCACTCCAAACAGAACTCCAGTAGCTCTGCCTAGATCTGCAAACACTTTGCAACTGTTTGTTAAGCCAACTTGGAAATACTTGCCTTTTATGCCAGCATTTACAATCCTTGAATATGCAGCACAGAACTGCTCATTCATGTACACAGCACAAATTATTTCCATAGAATTAAATGGATGTCATTAACAAAGAGCTCGGTTATCAGTTTTGATGGGAACTATGGACAGATCTAAGCCAAAGACAAGGATGTAGCCATGTAAAGGTTTAAGATAATGTGCTGTTAGTGGGCTTGTGTGCTGATTTTAATCCTAGAAACAAAAGTCTTAACTTTAAAAACTACTCAATAAACAATGTATTTGCCTGTAAGTACCTTTAGCTTGTACAATGAGGATGTGTTAGACTACTTTAAGACTTAAGTCTTTCCTCACACGCTCCAGTCCCCTGATTATCTGGGAACCCTCTGCTGAACTCCTGGCTTGGTATGTCAATGTCTATCTTTACTGTCAAGCCCCAAACTATATATTAGTACTTGATTCCCCTTTGAAATGTACAATACCCTCAAAAATGCTCTGTGGCCTGTCCTGCACCAATGGAATTAAAACCCCTTACTTTTGATTTTAGTGTAATTACACATTTTGTCACACAACAGAATAGTGGAGCCCTCTCTGCAGCACTGCACAGGGACCAACATCTATGAAAACATTTATTTAAATTAAGTATGTTTAAGAAAAAGGAATAGAAACTCATGTCTCATAGGGAGCAGAATACTTATTATCATGAGGTCAAACTAACTTCTTTTATATTCTTTTCTGTTTATACTGTTATTAAATATTCAGGGAAGCTAGGGGCTTTCACTGAAGTTTGGGATTGCTAATATAAGTTGGCAAAGTCCAGAAAAGAAAGATGCTGATCTTATTTTCATTACAGTAAGGCCGAAAATCTTAATGTGGACTATGATTCCACCTCAAAATTTTGGTCTCTACAAACAGGAAGTTAGAGAAACGGATGTTATTATGATTATTGAAACACTGTGTTAAAGCTTCCAGCACAAAAAAAACCCCTATGTATACCAGCTATATGTAGAGGGTCCATTTGAATTGAAAGTTACTTACTTCTTGTACTTGAGGCATCACCATTGGTTAGGAGCTCAGGATCCACCTGCATCCCATCTAGACAGACAGACAAATCTCCTACCACTTCAGCCGGTTCTCTGTCACCAAGAAGATGCAATGTCACCACTACCTGCTCCACTGAAAAAGTACACAAAAGAATGGGAATTTATCTTACTACATGACAAATAAGTGCAATTTATTCAATCACAGACCACAGTGTTCAAGGGAAAAAACCCACCAAAACAAACCCCAGAACTACAGCTCTGTCTCTTCACAGATTTTTTTTTCGCATGGTAAAACTAATAATTTCCAGACATCAGTTAAAAGTTATTATTTCTACAAAAGGGAAAACTGGAGCATAAGCTTGTTGCTGCCTAAAGGATTATCATTACAGCAGAGACTGAGTTTCATGTTTCTGTCCAAACTTCTACAGAAATCAATAGACCTGTCCTGAAAAATCTATACTTAGGAATGCAGTTCACCTTATTCTTCATGCCTTTATTGGTATCATGAACAGATATAAATTCTATTTTCTGACTAAAATGTGTCAGGTTTATCTAATGACATTAAGATTCACATTTAGATTTTGAGGATTTCACATCATATCCCCAGACCAAAGGTATTTTCAGGCTAAAAAACTGTTTTTCAGCAAAATAAACCTGTAATTAAACAGTTTGAAACGAAATCCAGTGAATTACAGCAAGGTATCTGCTGTCATACATAATGCAGTTACCCCAGACTCAGCAGGACAGTAACACTCTGTCAGGGGCAGAGCTTGTTACACTGCTGTCAACATGCTGCATTTACACTGCCTGCATCTGAAAGTCCAGAAGCAAACACTTCTTTAAAGGATGGAACGTAAGTGTGGCAGCATAAAGATGTGTATATATAAAACAAATTCTGTAACGGGTATGTAGAATTCTTTATTTCACTTTCAAGCTTCATAGGACGCACTTAACAGCCTAAAGGCTAGCTAGTTATAAGATGCCTGAAATAATACCAAATGTCCCTATAATTCTAATTAGGACAAAAATAACTTTATACAATTCCTGATCTAGCACCAGGAACATACCAGAGTTTTCATTGTTAAGCTACATAAAAGGAAACACTCTTGTCTTTAATTCAGCTTTCAGTCTTGCACATACTGGCAAAGTGAAAAAAATCATGTTTTCAACGACACAATAGCAGACTGAACAATAAAAAAGATTACACTGAAAAAGCAGGAGGAAGCTCATAAATGCAATCTGTAGCAACAAAAGGAATTCTCAAGGGCCATCTACAGAGTTGCACAACACTCATTAGCAGACAATTTCTGACATTCTGGAGCTTTCCAAGGTATTGTTAAGCTTATACTTACATTTCATACTGTTTGATTTCAAAGTCTCCTGAATATCCAGAGCAGCACTTCCCAGAAGGACATCAGATTTTAATGTTTGGTGGCTCCAGACTCGAAAGTTTAATTTACTTACAGGAGTGACAATTCTGAAAAGAAAAAGTTGAGCACCATGTAAGGACATTTGCTGGCAGGGGAAGTGGGTGAACCAAGTAATCTACTTCAACTGGCACTTAAAATTATTTAAAACCAAGAAAATAATGGTGGTAACATCAAACCATTTCCAATCACCACGTTCTAGTATGCAGTCATGTTTCTATGTCATGTAAATCGAGGCTGTTCATAGACTGAGCACAGTTTTTACAAGTAAAGGGAGATATCTATAGAAGAACTACCAGCTCACAGTTAACATCTGAGTGTAATCAGGATTAGAAAAAAAGACACTGATTCTTGCAGGTTCACACTTAATGAGTGATCAGCATTTCTGTACCTTGATGTGAGGATTTTTCAAGACAGAGAGGGAAGACAGCAAATTTGCTTTTGGAAGAGGCTATCAGAAAATTTTAAGACATCCCATAAAAAGGGAAGCACTCAGAAATACTAAAAATTATTTCAAGTACTTTTAGAAAATTACTGTTCCCCTAGTAAGATGGCACATACTTACACCATATTATGACAATGAAGCAGGAATATACACAAAATTATTTAACATTTTACTAGTATCCTTCTGGCTTCACAATGCATTTACTGAGAAGAGAAGAACACACTACATCTTCCAAGGCTTATCAATTCAAAAACTTCCCTCACCGTTTCCAGCATGATGTGTTACTTCTACAGTGTGCTAATTCAGTTCTGTCCTTGGAGAACTGGTTCCAGGGTTACTACCAGAGAAGTCCCTTATGGACCCAGCTATCACAACAGTTTCCCTTCATTCCAAACAAGTAATTCAAAAAAGAATTCAACCAATTATTTCTACCCCCCTTTCACTTCTCTGAGGCTTTTAAAAAACTTTCACTTGTTTCAGTGACACAAAAATCCAAACTTCATTCAAAGCATGTTGCTGCAACCTGGAATACGCCTTCCAGAGATCAGGCACAGGACAGTGGCAATGGAAGCCTCTGCATAGTCCAAACAAGACTGAAAGTTCTCTCTGGATAAATCTCGTGGGTTACTACGGTCATAAAAGCAAAATACTACAGCCTCTGCCAAACACACAGTTTGAATGTGTCAGCCTGTGGCAGAGAAGGTACATCTCTGCTCCTACAAAAGCCATCAGCAGAGTCACTCCCTAAACCTGAAAGCTCTTGATCAAGGATTACCTCTGCAGTAAAACCCTCTACTCCCACATCTATGCCTGCAGTTATGTACCGGGAGTGCCTCTTACTGGAGAAGAAACACATAGGATCACAGAATGGTTTGGGTTGGAAGGGACCTCAGAGATCATCTAGTTCCAACTCCCCTGCCATGGCAGGGACACCTCCCACTAGACCAGGTTGCTCAAGGCCCCATCCGACCTGGCCTTGAACACTTCCAGGGATGGAGCATCCACAACTTCTCTGGGCAACCTGTGCCAGTGTCTCACCACCCTCAGAGCGTGGAATTTCCTCCTAATTTCCAATCTAATTTCAGGATTGGCTCCACTATTGGTGACTGATGAGATCAGTGCAAACAAATACTTTCTGCCACAGCAGTTTAGTCTTTCTCCCTCTAACTCCAAATAAAGCTGAATCAAACAAAGCTAATTTCTCAACTAATATCTCACCCATTCTGACAACAGCAGAAAGATGAGCATCACAAAATAGCTGGTACTACAATTAAGAATGGATTCAAAAACTTTTTTTTCTAGAAAGTTGCTTTTAGAGGTAAAATATTTAACTGCCCTTTATGCTCCCTTGAATTTTGAGAAGTCTTACAAGAGAGAAACAAATTTACCTCAGTATCAGTTGCTGACATTAAAAAAAAAAAAAACAAATTCCTAACAGTAACTTCAAAGTACTTTTTAATACTGGAAGCTTTTTCTATAAGGAAAATTCTAACATTTATATATTTTAAATTATTTTAATTGTGAGAAACAGGTACTACAAAAAGACTGTTTTTTCCCTCAGTGGATGATTTCACTTATATATGGTTGGTAAGTCCAGACTTTCAGTCAGATAATTCTTTCAGAATATGGAGCTCCACATAAGACTGCCTCCTAGAAGAGGAACCCACAGGCCATTCCCATCTGCAGAAGCCATTACACTTTCCCTTTTTAATTCTGAATCTGAACACGTCAAAATATTTCCTAAAAAACTATGAACCTCCTCTAGTTCCTTTCATGTGGCTTCAGTGTAATCTTCAATGAAGTTGATATGCATTGGGTACCTCAGTTTGGCACTTACTAAACAAGAGCAAAAAGTGCCCATTCATTATTGTGTGGACTTGCACAGTGCAAGCCACAAACTTTTCAATTCACAAAAAGAAAAGAAAGAAACAATGCAGGCTTTAAAAGCTAAAGAAAATTCTGCTCTCAGACACTGATGTGCATGTAAAGCACAAGGTTCTCTTTTTCTTAAAGAACTTCTTTGCAGTGGAAAGTAAGGTTAATAGTAGTAACTAAAACTTCATAATAATCTAAATTACAAGAAAAGAACAGGCACAAAAAAGGGTCTCACCAGGCAGGAATGTTCAAGGTGCCTCAAGATTAATAACCTAGACTTTAAGCATTAGCAAATGTGCAAGCACAAGACTGACCTTTATCCCAGTGTTCCATGTGACATATTTTAAATAAAAAACTAAATTTCATAGAGGCTGCAGATCATTTTTTTCCTGTGCTTTTTTACTTCCTGTCACCTCACAACACAAATACTGGGCCAAGCAACCATCAACAGCTGTGTCCATCTTGAATCTCGTGTTTGTTTTGTACTCTGAAGGTACAAAGTAATCCGGAATTTTGTACCTGTGATTAAATTCAGACGTGTGCAAGACCCAGCTAACTACCTGTGCTATGGTGTAGTACACAAAGAACAGCCACAGCGTTTCTGAAACATCATAACCTTAAATATGACAACAAAAACGTGCAGTTTTAATATCAAATTACCTTACTTTCTTACTACTCATAAAGCTCCTTTGGTATGCCACATACATTAATACAGAATACTTCCCTTCATAAGCACTAGGCCCTTTGCATAAGACATAATGCAATTGTTTATAAATACATATTCCAGACAGTACTATATTTGCCCCAAAAATTACACAAGTTTCTTCTTATCATGTGATATTGAATACCTTGCTTAAAATAAAGATGCAACCCTTAAGTGTACTGTCAATTGCACTAGTTTAGCTCAAACAAATTGAAAACCAAACCCATCAAACCTACACTGTAAGATGCTGTTTCCACTTCGGACTATTTGTGTTGTTGCATTTTTCTGTCTTCTTTGACTGTCCATCTACTGAGACTTCCACGTAAGGGCTAGGTCCAAACCATTTATTTTTTTCTTTTAGTTTTGCTGAAATAACTATTAAGAGAAAAATAATAATTTACTCAGTAAGATTTCAATTGGAAGTAATATTTTGTGTTTCAGTATTCAAGTATCACACCATTGATGCCTGACAATAATGCTCAAGAAAAAAAAAAACCACATTAAATGGACAAAAATGCTCTTGCATTCCAGATCATTTTATACAGTGCTATAGCTCACACAAATGCCTAAAACATACAACAGTACTTTTATTACATCAGACACTATAATTAATATTAATCAACTTCTTATTGTATCACCAGCTAAAAGAATTCCTGGAGTGTATTACTCTTGCTTGTTAAAAAGCTAAAGCCATCATCTCTCTCATTAAGAAATCATGGAAAACTACCACCGCCAGTGGAAAAAAAAGTCATTAAGAAAAAGAAGCACCCATGTGCATCAGTTTACACTAAACTCACAAAACAGTACAAAGATATTATACTTTCCAATAGGCCGGTGAACTCCACTCTGTTCTAGCAAACACCATCTTGGTCTCCTGTGTTTTCATCACTACATCCTTAAAAAAAGATGACTAATTCAAGCCCATATGGCTAATCTACCTAGATTCCCTTTATAGTCTATGCTCCTTTAGAGATTTAGAGAAGTAGCTTAGTATAAACTGCTCTGAACTGCTCCCAAGGGAAACTCTTTCTCTACATATTCCAGACATCTTATAGAAACTAACTTCAGTTAGATTAACATTAATTTTCACAAATGCTCCCCTTCCCTTCCTGGCTCCAGTACTTCTGCTCTTCAGCATCTTGTGCCTCAACATCACTAGCTTGCTCAAAGGCATCAAGACCTACTTTGGGGGAGCACAGATAAGCAGTCTTGTACCTACTTGCAAGGTTCTTAGTTACCCAGATAACCTGAAAGTTCATTTAAAACTAACGAAGACAGCAGAATGAGGAGGGTAGGGCTGGTGGGGGGAGCTCTTTACAGAAATGTCCACAAAAAGGTAACACCTGCTTACACAGGAAAGAATTTGCTTGCAGAGTGTGGCTGAACTACAGAAACTAAGAACCATTCAGACACCTAGTCTCAAAATACTCTCAATTCTAAATACTGAGACATTTTTCCAAGTTCACTTTACGTGAGTCAGAGGCCTTTAACAGAGCAAGCCTCAGACAGTAAGCACCACTTCAATCCTTAGCTGTGCTCTCCATAGCTATGTGGAAGATAAACCTCCTTCCAAACCTCTTTTCTCTCCAGTATCAACTTGCAGGGACAAGGTTTCTCTTAAAGTCTCATGGCCTACTGAGAAAAAACAACCTGGTGACAGAGCCAGTATAACTTGTTCAGTTCCGACTTCCTTTCTAGTCTAAAGCTTTCCCATCTATTTTTGGCTTTTAATCTGCACAGTATCAACTTTGTGAAACTTCTGCATATACCCACAGATCATCCACACTGATGGTGCAAAATTTACTCATGATGCTTCTAAATGTAGACCTGCACACATCCACAGCTCTCCCGTTCCCCAGCTTCAGCTTTTATGCTTCAGTAAAATTTGTCAAAGAGCAAAAGGGAGGAAAACTTGGTAATTTAAGTTTCAACAGCTGCTTTGTTGGTGGGGCACTACACAAAGCAAAGCATTTAATGTAAATCCATTCCAATGCTATCTACGAGTGCTCAATTACAGTAATATTCTCACCACTTTTATTAAAGCTCCTTTATAACGGTGGCCATAAAAACATGTACCAAGGGAGAAGCAGTAAGTCAAATGCAATGAACAGCAGTTCAGATTCACTTATCTCGAGATGTACAAAGATTGTTAGGAGCAAGGGTTAGATTTGGTATTACATCGAGTGTTAGTAACTGAAAGCAGTATCATAATACATTATCTCATTTCAAAGAAGACTGTTCTGTACAATTCATTTAACATTCAAACAGAATTACTCCTTCCTTTAGTTTTTACATAAAAATGAATACTTTCAAAATAAATTTTAGATAAAATCCTGAATAACATAGCTGTATTTCTGCCAAGTAATGATGTTAGAATACCAATTTTATTGTGTGACTTCTCCAGCATTTTGTACAACTCAGAACTTCCTGAAATGCAACATACAAATAACTTCTGTTTAATTGTAGAAAAAACTGTCACAGTTCTAACCAGAGAAGATAATTTCAAAAGACTTACCAGTGATTTGAAGTTGTGATTTCATGGAAAGTCCACTGGATGGTCCTGACCTGGACCCACTACCAGCCATAATAATACGGGCTGGATCCTGAATCTGGATGAAGAGACAATGTAAACATTTGAATCCCCAGAAACTCAAATCATCTGTTTTGTGCCATACAGATACATTCTGCTGCAAACAAAGCCACCACACTTGCTTTTTTCCTAGTTCCTTTCCACTTCCCCCAAGTACAGAAAATGGTTTACAAAGGGCTTAGTCTCTACTATGACATGATCTGTAAATACACAGGTCCTGGTCAGAAGAGGTCTTTTGATTTTGTGCCCTCAATTTGGCAATTAACTGAGAGTGAATGATCTAACGCAAAGTTTGCTGTACCTCTTATGTCTGCAAATATCTGCCTATTTCGATGTCTTAAGTCCTGGGTAAGAAGTTTATCTTCCCATGGCAAGTATTATTTGGTTTAAGGAAAAAAAAAGTAAACCACAACCATAAAAAAGGCTGAAAATAAATTATTAAAAAGTGAATTCAAAATTTAGAGAAACCTGCTTCTGTATGTCTTTTATTTTCCTTTGGTCAGATCAAGTCTACAGAGCGGGGATGTAATTCTACAAGGCACTTCACTGAAAAAAGGAAATGCATCAATTCTGAAAGAGAGTAAGAAAACCTTCTGTTACAGACCCCCCTTCCCTCTTATCACACCCCAGTCCTCACACTTCTGCTAGCCTGATACTCCCAGCACCAAAGCAAGCAGGTATTCTTACCATTCTTTCAACTTTAGTTCAAATTCAGTATTTGTTTTTGGGTAGTAGGGGTAAGAAAGTGGACAATATGCATCATACAGCTTCAATATTAACACAGGGAAATGAAATAGTGTGCTATTATATTAAAAATAGACATCACTTTGGAAGTATCCAGATATCCTTGTGTCCTATTAATTTTTTTAACATATTTTCAGCTCAACCTCCCTTACCAACCAAACTAGGTATGTATCAGTAAGTCCTCTACAGCAGATTCCCCACTTGTCTTATTTTCATCTGGGAGAGTTACTTTTCATCCTAGTAGCTGGCACAGTGCTGTGGTTTGGATTTAGTACGAGAGTAATGTTGAGAACACACTGATATTTAGTCATGCTAAGTTCAGGTTTAGTCACCCCAAGTCCAGGATTTTTCAGTTTCCTGTGTTCTACCAGCAAAGAGGAGCACCAGAAGCTGGGAGGGAGCACGGCAGGACAGCCGACCCCAGCTCACCGAAGGGATATTCCAGATCATAGGACGTCATGCCCAGTATATAAGCTGGGGGGAGCTGGCCGGGAGGGGCCAATTTCTGCTGGGGCACCAGTCAGCAGGTGGTATCACACTACTTACTGCATCCCTCTCATGGCATGTTCTCTCCTTTGTGCCATTTCCCCACTGTCATCTGTGGTCATAACCTACTGCAAAACCATTCATCATCCTGTTATGTCTGACCTATCTCTCTTTGGGCTCCCAGCTGTGTGGAGGCTTGGCTCCTCTGGCCAAGGATCTGCCTAATCAGCACATGTCAATCTCCCAGTCCACTGCTGCACCTCTTTGGTCAGCCACCAAATCTGAATTCCAAAGCAGCTCAAATATCATACACCAGCTCTCAGGTCACGTTCTGCACATGGCATTGTTTCCAACAAGGAAAGTAACAGGTTTAAGATACTGATATCCGTGTCTGGAGTACAAAAGACTATATACAGGAACTTACTAACGGTAACACCACCAACGGTCCAGGGAAGTGCATGTCTTACCCTCTGCATGCCATGCAACGGAGGGACGTCATGGAGACCAGATCTGACAATCACAGCCTGCTTTTCAGAGGCTGCAACCTGAGGCAAAAGTCTGGCTTTGAAAGTGGTATTTTGAAGGTGGTAACGTGGGAAGTTCTTGCATCCTACAGCTTGCTGATGCTAGTGTTAACTACTGGAGAATGACACCATCCAAAAAGGACTAATGACTTGCTTAAATGGTATATATAGTGTGATTAGCAGAGTTCAGAATTGTTAATTACTAAATTCCAGATATGAATCACACAAATCTAAATCCTGCTAGAGTGAAAAGGCTTTTAATATAATTATTGCAAAAGTACTCTAAACTTAAAAGTTTTAGAGGACAATTCTTAATTCTGATCCTGTGATTAATTCTACCAAACTCACTAGGTATCCTTTATGCCTTAAGAAAGCAGTTGGATAGCGTCTAGACCAACACAGATGTACTGGATAGCCTAAAGGAGTTTGCATTTACAGAAGAGCTGCTGTTTTCCACCTGGAGAAATAATACTGCACATAATACAAGTGCAATTACTGAGGTGATACTTTTCAATCAAAGTCATGCAGTAAGCCCACAGGGCATACAACATTCATTCGGAAGCACACGTTAAAGCTAACTTTCATTCCTACAAAATACAGTCATTACAATAATTTTATTAATAGTTGATCATTTTCATTGAGAAAATGCAGAAAAAATTCTAGCAGCTCAATCACCTCTGAAATGACTGCTCCGCAGACATCTGAGTTAGCATGTAAGTGCAAGTGTGTATGTAGTGAGTTTTCACTAATAACTACCTTAAGTAAAATTTCAACAACCTATTGCCTCCCAATGCTTCTAAAAAACCCTATATTACACATTTAGTTCTCCCAGCTGCCATAAACTGCCTAATTATTTTTGAACAATAAAACTGAAAAGTCGTATTTTATTGCACAGCTGCTAAAATCCAGCTCTTCACTTAAAGCAAGCTCCATTAACCAGGAAAAAGGAGGAGAGTTTCAAAAGAACGATCAGCAAGCAACAATTTACCTGTGCCTTGCACTTCAAAAGCCCTATTTCTATTCTCATATTCCCGGACACCTTGTCTCCAACAGCTCTTCTACTCTCCTTAACTGCCAGCTCAAAAAGACTCAGCAGTCAGAATAGTTGGTTCCAAGCCAGGTATCTACCAAGGGATAATCCCTGAACTCACGCTGCATCTTTTCTCTCAGCTGCACACTAATTTAAGTCTTTTCCCTACACCACGTTTATACTCTGTCCAGACTTTTTGTAACTCAGAAGTTTAATCAATTCTGATACCTCCACCTCAATCAATTTTTAGCTGCAATGGATCAGCAATTAAGAACTTTCTAGTGCAACTCAAAGGAAAAAGGGAAGAAGAAAGCAGGATTAGCAGGTGGAATTATACACATCTCATTTTCATAGGCAACAAGGGTAAAATACATTAATTACTCAACTTGATGATAATGAACTACACTTTGAAGAAGCACAAAGAGGCTGCAAAATACAATAAAGCCACAAGAAGAGCTGTCCCTGAAGAACAGCCATGAGAAGGTTGAGAGCCTATGGGTAAGAATTAGGGATCATGACAACAAAGGGAGTCTTGTGGCTGGTGTTTACTACAGGCCACCTGATCAAGGGGAGACTATTGGTGAAGCCTTCATGCTCACAGGCTCTCATCCTGCT
>VZZY01023240.1:182050-202268 GCA_013400335.1 Eurystomus gularis | reverse complement strand
ACGTCCAGCAAAAGATTTTAGATTCATTAATTAAGGAATGGTTATTTAACAAGACAAGAAAACCGCACACAGCTCTGGGGACGCGCGGGAGCTGGTGTCCTGCGGATCCGCGGGGCAGCTCCGCCGATCCGAAGCGTCCTGGCGAAGGGCAGCAGCGAGCTCTGGATTCCGACCCTGGCTTAAGACACTTACTTCAGGCTCCAGTTCAGGGTCAGGCGTTGAGTGGGGTCGTTTTCCAACCAAGCAGCAGCTCAATGGTTTTTGTTTTTCGTTTGTTTGTGGTTGGGGTTTTTCTTTTTTTTTTTTTTTGTCGTTTTTAATTTCTTTTGTGTGTTTTTTTGTTTTGTTTTAATTTTTTTTTCTCTCTTAACGATTAATTTGGAATAAGAAAGTCAAAGGAGATGACGGAGAGAGGGAGATGAGGTGGGAGAGGATGCTCCCCCCCTCCTCCAGTTTAATAAGCACCAGAGTATTCAAGTCTGTCCGTTCTGAGCTTCAGAGCTGCTTCCGCAGTCAGCAGGCAGAAACTAAACCTTTCTCGTAAGAGCAGCGTCGTTTTGGTTGGGGTCCCTCATCATCGTCATCTTCTTCTTCATCTTCCTCCTCCTCCTCCTCCGATGATGAGCTGTCCAGTGTTAAATCCACGACGTCGGCCGGGGCCTTGCCGTTCTCACCGTTTCCGTTCGGAGTGGGCAGGAGCCCGTTCACATCTGAGGAACCTGGAAGAGGTGGGGGGAGAGAGGAGTAATGAAGACACTTCATGCCCAGCTTAGGGGAAGCTCTGACGCTCGGGTGCTCCTGGAGCCAAGAAGGCCAAAGGTCTCCTGGGGTGCATGAAGAAGAGTGTGGCCAGCAGGTCAAGGGGGGTTCTCATCCCCTTCTTCCCCAGCGAGGCCACNTTCTCATCCCCTTCTGCCCCAGTGAGGCCACATCTGGAGTCTTGTGTCCAGTGCTGGGCTCCTCAGTTCAAAAAAGACAAGGAACTACTGGAGAGGGTCCAGTGGAGGCTCCAGCGATGCTGAGGACACTGGAGCATCTCTGTGCCCAGGAAAGGCTGAGAGCCCTGGGGCTGCTGAGCTGCAGAAGAGAAGCCTCAGAGGGGATCTGAGCAATGCTGAGCAAGAGCTCAAGGGCCCATGGGGGGCAAGAGGATGGGGCCAGACTCTTGTCAGTGGTGCCAGGGACAGGACAAGGGGCAACGGGCACCAACTGGAACCCAGGAGGTTCCACCTGAGCAGGAGGAAAAAGTTGTTTGGTGTGAGGGTGTCGGAGCCTGTCCCAGGTTGCCCAGAGAGGTGGTCGCTGCCCCATCCCTGGCACCATTGCAGGTGAGGTTGGCCGGGGCTCTGAGCAACCTGCTCTAGTTGCAGATGTCCCTGCTCCCTGCAGGGGGGTTGGACTGGATGAGCTTTAAGGTCCCTTCCCACCCAAACCATTCTCTGTGAAAACAAAGGTGAGATCCCGAGGAAGCTCTCCAAGAGCCAACCCCAGCTTAAGGCATCACGCCGTTTTTCCCAAGGCAGCCAGGGAACTCCAGTTCTGCAATTTGTGCACAGCTCCTACAGTAACTTGATGCCTTTCAGCCCAGAGATGCTCACCTAGAACTAGTATCGGGCACTGAGGGCTGCAGCTCCGCTCCTTCTCAGCTCTGATGGGACACCAGGAGCCATCCACCAGGTACTCGATTTCATCTGCATCTTCACATTCTGTCAGGATCTTTGATAGGAGCCTGGACAGGAGAAAAGACGTAGCTATGAAGCTTGAGGCAAGCGGCAGGATGCACTCAGCGAAGGGCCATCAGCTTGGATCTTTACCTTGAACAGCCCTAAGTTCAGAAGGTTTGGCATCAGCAGACAGCCCCTGCAGCAGCCAAGGCCTGGCTTTAGTTCCCATAAATCAAGTGCAGGTTCCGACAGTGCAAACCATCCCCGTCCTTTCTGATGACGTACCTCAACCATGAACTAACGTTTTAATCAAACGCAATTAGAAGACAGTCTTGCCTCTTCACCCGGTTTCCCAGGGCTCTGGTGCCACTTCCACACAGGCGCCTGATGCCCCGTCTCGAGCTGTGCCAGGGCTGGGGCAGGTACCTTCACACCAAGGCAGCGAGCAGCAACAGACAAAATACCCTACGACATCAGGAAATGAGCAATCCAACAAGCAGTGCTTTGCTTCCTTCCTATTTTGATTTCCCAAAGCCACCAAAACAATACAGGCAGGCTCCTGAGACAGGAAAAAAAACTTGTTCACCTCTGAAAACAGCCGGTGTGGGTTCCTCGACGTTGGCCACCTCTCGTTGCAGAGACACAAACCAGAACAAGGCCCTTTCCCTGGCTCACCGCACCTCAGAAACTGGGCACGTGCTTTATTCAGACACGTCTAGTGGGAGGTGTCCCTGCCCATGGCAGAGGGCTGGAATTAGATGGTCTTTAGGGTCCCTTCGAACCCGAATCATTCCATGATTCTATGTCCCACCCTTTCCCTGGGATGTTTATCTGGAACCGCTGTTCTCCAAGGCCTTATTCCCACCTGGATTTGAGCATCTCCTTTCAGTATAAAGGAGAACGAACAGCAAAAAGCTTCCAAGCTCAAGAACACTTTCCATGACACACTAGCGTTCTCCTGGCCGCAGTAGGAAACGTATCTTTGCATACGGTCCTGCCATCCAGAGCATGCACTGAGGCTGCAATTCTAACAAAGCTGACAAAGCCCAGAGGATCTGAGACTCCACCAACTAAGCACCTCCTCAGGAGCCCACGCCCTGACTTTGACTGACAACATCCTGCCAGGTTCCCTCCAGCTCGCTTTTGGGAGGTCTGAAGACCTTCACCCAAAAGAAGCAGCACTGAAAGCCAGCCTTGAGCACTGCAGAGCAGGGACAAAATCCTGCTGAGCGTTCAGCAGCGGTGACCTCTTCTTCCTCGTCTAGGAGGGACACGTGCATTGCTGACCTGTGGAGGATCCACCACCCAACCAACCCCTTGTACCTTCCCCTTCAGTCTCCACAGCCTCGTTCGGGTTCTCCAAGGAACTGGATTTTCCTGTCGGTGTTGGCCAGAGGACAAAGCAAACAGGTTATCTACGCCAAGGCTGCTTCAGGCTGGCTAAAAAGCCTCAATTCCTGGATCAAATCAGCACCTACGAGCCCGGCACGGTGCAGGATGTCATCAGCCTGGCTCTGCTTACGTGCCACCCAGGCACGGTCTCGTCTGCTCCCTTCACTGCCTTGTGTGCCAGGGAAGCTGGATGCACCCCAACAATTCCTCTAAACTCTTCCAGCTTTTGAGGGAACCTGCATCAGAGGACCATTATACAAGCCATGAGGGTGGAGATCATTTTCAACCAGCTCCACCAGTGCTCAGCTAGCTGGCACCACTATGGATGTCACTGGTCCCAGCCTGTAAAACAGGCTCCCTGCATTTTGAGGCAACAAAGCTGCTTCTGGGGGTGGGTGGGACTGCAAGGAGGAGAGGGAGATCTCCTGGTTTTTAGAGGAATCCTCTTGGCACATAGCTGCATTTTCAAGCTTTCCAGTATCAAACCTCACTCAGACAGACGAGCATCACCTCCAAAGTGTTCTTGTACTGCTCACTCTAGAGCTCTCCACGCTTACGGTGAGCCCTCTGCTCCTTGCTTTGGTGAGAAGACAGAGCAAACCAACTCTAGTCCAGAGACACGGGAAGCAGTGCTCCCATACGGACTGAAAACCAGACGAAATCTCGAGTGCTGAGTCTAAAGCAGCCCTAAAGTCCATGGCTGGAGAACTCTTGCCAGGGCTCGGGGCGTGCACTTCTCCCCTCACCTTTTTCCAGATGGTGTCTGGAATTTGCTCCCTCCTGCGCTTTCCCAGAACTACTCCAACGATGGCACAATCAAAATGAGGCAGCAGAAAGAGAACCTCCCTCTTGTGGAAGAGACAGGGGCTGCCTCGCTGGAAACGCCCGCAACGTGGATGTTGGTGTGGCTGAGGTGGAACTTCACGGTCTGCCCTGCACAAACCCACTCTAGAAGTGCTGGTTCCCTCCCAGCACAGCCCATTTCCCTGCTACGTGCACTGGTGTCCTCTTCCACACCGAGGGGGCTGGTGGTGCCCAGCAGGGAGCCCCCAGGGCACCCCACGGTCCTGCCGTGCAGGCTCAGCCTGGCAGCAGGGATCAACCACCACTGGGTGTCCCCAGAGGAACCAGGATGGGATGCCCAGGGAGACGGCAGATCCACAAATCCTCCAGCCTGGACAATATATCCAAAGTATTTTAACTCTGTCCCTCCAGCGTGCCTGAACCTGCAGCTTTTCTCCCCTCTAGGCAGGCAAAACACAGAAATGGGAGCTGCTGAGGCATCCATTCCGTCCCTGACACTGAGGTATTCGCCAAAGTCACAGAAATTGTACAGAACAGTCACACAGGCCGCACAAAAATCTTTCCAAATGCTGCACTTGTAACTCTGTCTCAAGGGCGGGATGTTTGGTTTAATCACTGGCAGAGGAGATCCCCCCGCCACACTTGGGGCACGCAAAGAATCTCGTGTGAGCTGCTGAGCACCTTGCACCGGCAAGAAAACAGGCAGATGTTTTCTATCAAAAATCACCTTATCAGGTGTTTATAAAGTGGTTTATTCCACGCAGCACAATACCGGTCAGCCAAGGCAGCTGCTTGTGCAGGTTCATCAGCCTGATGAAGAGAGTGAGGCAGTAAATGCTCGATTCTCACAACACTTCAGCGTAACCCAGGAATGAAGAACGGCAGAGAAACAGTGAAGCATCGCTCTAAGGCACCAAAGGCAATTAAGGCAGAATATTAAGCGCCAGCAGAATAAGCTTCCAACTTTGTTTCGAGGTGAACTTCAATCAGACGCACAGACCAAAAGACCAGGTGCCGCAGCCAGCAGAGAAGAAGAAGGGGTTGAGGACAGAAGGGGATGGACTCACCCATCAATTATGAGCTGGTCATAGGGTGCGGGTTTGTCACACACCGGGCACATCCAGGTGGGTTTTTTCTCATTCATCTGTAGGTAGAAGACAGCGTCGAAGCACTGCAGGTGTGCGCAGGTCTCCGCCCGGCACGGGACAGACAGCCGCATCTTCACTAGCTGGTGAACCAAAGAGCAGAACATCAGCAATGAAACACCCCCCGAGCTATCGCCAGACAGTTCTTCCCTCCCAAAAAAGGGTTGTGAGCTTGTAAATCCGGTCCGGCAGCAGAACGGGGCACGAGGTGTTTGACTAGAACACACTCGAGTACGTTGCAAGGACTTACCGGGCAGATAAGAGAGACACGAACACCCGTAGTGGCAATTTCACTGTCTGGATCCAAGCGTAGCTTCTCTTTTACTGCAGTAAGAGTAGAGAGCACAAAATTTAGCAGACGCAAACCTCGACCTCGCAAACAACGAGCAGCACAGGTCAAGCAGCTCGCTCTGGCTGCGTACAAGTCCTGTTCCCACCTCTGCCAGGCGGGGACAGAGGACACAGGAGGCAGAACGCTGCTGTATTGGACCAGGCTTGTGCAACCTGCGGAGCTCAGTAGAAACGCTGCTTGGCCAGCCAAAAACCTTGTGTGTGCAGGATTTATAGCCTGAGGAAGTTCACATTTTCCTAGAGATCCCCCTTCCAAAGACCCAGGTCTCCCAGCACATGCTGCCACTCATCCAGGCAGAGCAAAGGAAGGAGCTGGGATGGACTTAGGTGTTGGGATGAGGGCGACTGGGTGGATGCAATCTGCTGGCCACACTGTTAATGTGCTCTCAGCATCCACACCTCTTATTTACAAACTGCAGGCTGGGGGACAGGGAGGAAATCACACTGCTGACCAGGTTTTCTCAACTCGGAGTTAACTTTGTCCTCCCCTTTGGAGGGGACAGAGACACCCACAAACCTGGACTTCCTGCAGGGAGGGAAAGAGTGACCAGACAGAGCTCCAACATGCAGCAAGACTTCTGGAATGAAGTCACTTCAGGCTTCTCTGATTATTAGCATAAGCATGATGGATTTTATTCCCTTGTGAGATCAGTGGCAATATGACAGGGTTAACCACCTCCCCCTGTCCTGTGAAATTCAGAGAAACTCCCTCCAGAAGTGAGCAAACATGGGATACAGTCAAACTGACAGGAAACCACAGCTCATAATTTCCTGATCAAATAAAGAAGCCTCCTCTCAGCGCTACAGGGCTGTAACTCTTCATCTTACACCCTGGCCAGCTCATTTATTCCAGCAGACTTTCACAGGAACCACAACCAGACCCAGAGGTATCAGGGCAGGCAGCTCAAAGAGCAGGGCGGCCATGCAAAAACCAGTCACAAGCAGCGATCCAGCACGTGTTGGAAAGGATCGGACGTTAGGAAAGGAGGTAGAGAATCCTGGCCCCGCCGCTGCATCCTGAAAGGAAAACCCAGAGGAGCTGCAGGCAAATCAGAAAGAGCAACAGGTCCCACACGTGCAGGTCCCGCATCAAGGTGTGGAATCAACGCAGAAAATGAGCTTTAAGCTACTACACAACTCCTGGAGAGGGGCTGCTGTGAACACTGCTGTCTGAAAAGGCCTTCGACACTTCCATCACCGTTTCTCTTTGGAGCAAGTCAACCATTTGTTCTGACCTTTGCAGATCATAACAAGATGTCTACAGACAATGAGGCTAAGAGCAGTTTTGCAACACACGGCTCTAATTAGAGAGTGACTTCTCAGACGTGAAATTCCCACAAGATTACAAGATTTGGGGTTGTTTTCTTCACATTAGGAAACTTTTCATCCAGGCTCAGTTTTTCATTAAGTTCTTTGTAAGAGCTTTCTCTGTGCATCAACTGCTATGATATATGGGAAAGAGAAACGGGTATTCCCCAGGACTTCCTGATTAGAATCAAGGTGTCTTAAGGCTGCTTTTGGATCCACAGCCACGTGTGTGAGAACCTCTGCTTCCAGACAACATCCCTATGCTAAAGCCAGCCGAAGCAGATGCAGAAGGAAGAGGAGTCAGCCCTGAGATGCGACCAAAGTCAAACGGGAGCTTTAGTGAGGGATATTGCAACGAACACGATACGGGATCATTTGCAGAGCTATAAAAGCAAAGTTCACAAGCTACTTGTGCCTGCCAGCTTCAGACGTCCAACCTCCAAGCAGAGAAAGGCCAAAGGAACTCACACAAGACAACCCTATTTGGCTAAATTTATGCAACTCCTCACCTCTACCCCGAAGTCCAGCCAAAGCCGTTTGTTACCCAGCTCAGAACCGGAGGCACACGCTTGTTACAGAGCAAGAGGTGTTACAGGCAAGAGAGCTGCTTTCAGAAGCTCTGCTGGCCGCTCTCGGATTGAGAGGCCATCCTGCAAGGGCTCGCGTTAGAGGGAACATGCTGCTGGGCCTGGTTTCAGGAAGTGTCACAGAAGAACGAGAGGATCCTCTGCAGTTTAGGACAACTTAAAATCCAATTCATTTAAGGTTCTGGTGGGAGCCGAGCTAAGGCCTCAGGCTTCTGTGAACGGCAGGTACTTAACATGGAACTTTTCCTTTCTTGGGTCAATAGTGCTGGCTGTCAGAAGGATCTAAAATGATCAAGACTGCCATGGATGCTCTTTGGTGTGGTGCATGGACACAGAAGCGTTCAGCATCTGCTGCAGAAATGCTGCACTTCACATGAAGACCAAAAGTTTGGCAGAAGCAGCAGCACGTCCCACAGTGTGCGTTGGGCATCTGGACACTGGACATGCCCCAGAATTATCACCTCCCCTACAAGCGACCGTCTGCCTCCAACATAATGTTTCTAACACTCGGGAACAGTTGTCCTTGATCTGAAAAGCATGTTTCAAAGACCATCACAATCCACGGTGTTAGTTCTCCCACGCACAACTGAATAGCAGGAACGCTCTCTTCAGTGACATTAAAAATCCTCCATACTTTCATGAGCTGCAAGTCAGATTCCACCTTGGAAAGGTAATTTCCCCTCATTTTCAATAACGTTTCGCATTTGCCTCATACCGTGATGATTTACCTGAGCGGTCTAGGGTAAGCATCTCTCGGGATCATCTCTTCTTGGAAGCTCTCAACGCATATGCAAGTGCTGGTGGTGAAATCCCACTGCCAGCCCCTGGGATTCACAGGGGGTCGGGGCAGCAGGACATTTTCACCAGGATCCCTTGCTCCAGAAATCTCCTCTGGAAATAGTGCAGGTCGAGGCCGAGGCGCTGTGGTAATGTTCGTCAGCTCATAATTACTCGGGTGAAGGCATGAAGCCATTCGCGTCAGAACGCCACTGGCCCTCAGCGGCACTCGCCACGATACGACCTGGGGACAAATTCTAAATCCAACTGAAGTGATTCAGAGCTTCTGGAGAGCCACAAGAAACGCGCGCTGCAGAAGGGCTGCGCTTGCACACAGATTTGGGGCAATTTCATGCGACTGACATACAGCTTAGCGAGTCTGCTCAAATAAAAAAGTGTTTTCATACAACCGGAGGGAAGAAACGGTCCAAAGCTGCCCCCGCAAGCCACAGCAGAAGCTGACATACTCACCAAGTGCTTTGCAGAGTTCTGGATGCTTGATCCCGATGGTTTTCAACCTCTGCAGCAGCTCTGCTGAGGTCATCTGCCGCACTAAGTACAGCCCCACGGAATAGCTCTAGTGAGAGGAGGAAAGGAAAGAATGAGCGAGGCTGCTCTTCCGCACCGGTTGGCGCGGTTCCATGGGATCTCCTCGGGCACGTACCTTCCCGTAATTCCCCCAGGTAACGGTGATGCGATTGGTCGCTGCAGACAAGTACATGAGATGGGTGAGGTTGATGGGACGGCAGGGCCTTTTGGGTTCCACTCCCGGTTTGTTTGATGGATAGTAGCCCTAAGGCAGAAAGATTTCAATTTTCTATATATTTTTTTTTACTCAAGATGCTTCTACATGAGGACATATAGTCATTGGCTTCACTAAATTCTACTCACCCACAGTTTTCAAGGAGGGGGGTGGAAGGGAGCTGAACAGTCACACCAAGCACAAAGTGAAAAAGTTCAAGTCTTTTTGCAAGAACGGTTTATTAACAACATAGCCAAGCCATTAGAAAATTAGCTTTAAACTAAGCAGCGCACTTTTATACTCTGGCTTCTTCTCTGCATTCAGCAGGCAACTAATTTCCTCCTAAATCACACAAGTCCTTCCCCAGCTGCAATGTCAGAGCTCCGGGCCGAGCTGACTTACCGGCACTGAGCAGTAACTATGATTCACTTTCACTGCAATGTTCGGAGGGTACTGATCCTCCTGAGGAGAACTAGTGTCTGTGTAACAGATTCTGGAAAGAAACGACACGGCTCTCAATATCCCCGCGCTGTTCAAAGCTCTCTGCACACCAGCAGCAGCCAAGCATCACCACACCAACCCGTGCTTCCCTCGTCTGGCCGCAGCAAAGCCAGTCCCACCCGGCTCTCCCGTGTCAGACACAGGCCGGGACCTGTGCAGCAGGAGCTGACACCTCCGCTTCCTACCGCAGCACTAACTCAAGCGGTACGAGTGGGAAGAGGTTAGAAAGTAGAGTTTGAGATGCTGAACGAAGGAACAATTTGCTGTAAGTTATCTTTGGGGCTGTGAAAACCACACTGAAAGGTGGTATTTTGGGGTGTCATTCCCTCCCCACCGGTTCTGTACCTGATGTTCCATCAGCCCCATGCTCTGACGTACCTTAGCACAACCTGAACCGATTTCACACCGGGTTGCAACTCCCTAAGAAATTAAAGAAGAAACAGAAATGTCAGATTAATTATGTACACGAAACAAAACAGCCCCCACCTCGGAAGGAGCGAAACCAGCTGTCACTTTTGCCAGGCTTGAGTTTTAGTTCATTTTTTATAGACCTTTAGAGAATTACTTACAGAATTTTATGTAAGTTGTACAATTCCCCCTGTAAATATCAGCGTTCCTGTAATTTGGTTTTTTTCATAACGCACCATCCTACAGCTTTTCTCTGGGTTTTCAAAAGCATAAAGGTGCTGGGTGACAGGTATCCCTTTGCCTGGCACCCTCTGGCTGACTTGTAAGCGTTTACAGCCCCGAGGGTTTAAGCTCAGGTCTATCTGACAGCGTTCTTTCAAGACTCTCTTTGTTCAATTATTCACTAAAGTATTTTACACAAACCCAAGAAACAAGTTTATGGCACCAGCAGAACAACTGTTAATATCGTGAGCTTGAGTCGTGCCACTCAATAACAGAATTCCAGCTGATATCGGGAGAGCAACGCATCCCAGAACAAGGGTATTTTATCAGGAGTCTTTAGACACAGGCACAAAACATACTCTGATTTCTGCACAGGACACAAGGCATTAGATAAGACCCCCAAATTAGTCTCAATTCGCCTCTGAAAGTGTCTCCCATTCCCATTCAGTGTTTTAATGTTTGGATTTTGGGGGTAGAAGGGTCAGAAGCTCAGTTCAGGTGACAGACAGGAGCTGACGGGGCAGTTTTAGATCTGGGGGGACACATCTGGACACCACCCACAAGCAGGGGACAGTGATGGACCTGTGCTGAGGGATCCTTGCAGACTCTCAGTGAAACTCCTGCTATGAAATATTTCTGTTACTGACAGGGAACGTTTTCTCATTAATCGGAATATACGGAGAAAAGAGCATCAAGGATCAGCTAGAGCACGTGTAGTCTTTTGTCACCCTTACAGACTTCCAGGGTTCATCATTTCCCTTCTGTTAAGTCTTCAAACAGCTTCCCCTGCACTGCTTCTGTTGACCTACCGAGATCATAACACTAATCAAGCACTGGATACTCAAGCAACATAATCTTCCTCCAACTCTACGATAACAACATGATTTTATCATAAAGAGAAACATTTAAAAGCTTTTACGCCTAGTTTTGGAGGCCCCTTTTCTACATCACTGGCCTTTTGTGGCAGCAAGGATGACGGGAGCAGGTCAGCGGCCGAGGAGCCCTCACTGCCTGCACGGGCAGCTCTTGGGCCTTGCATTGTCTGAATCAAAAGTTGCATCGCGACAGAGGTCAGGGTAAATCCTCATCGGTGCAAGACGGTTTCTTAGGCAGTTACTATAGCTTCCTTCACAACAAGGAAGCTCGCTTTCAGATGCAAACAGCGTTACACGGACAGCTTTTGAACTTTGGATGCAGAGAAAAATTGGTAAATATTCACAACACAAGCTCAGCAGAGAATTTAGGTCATCGATGATTTCATTGCGCTTTTTCCTGCCCCAATGTACTATTCAGAAGGAAGACTTGAGGAGCAGAAGCGAAATTTAGGGACCTGGATGGGTAAAATTGTACCTCCCACCTCCCCCAAAGCTATTTGCTTTACACTAGAAGGAGCCTGTCTATGCCCTCAAAGAAACAGTGTTTCCTTGCAGAGCACAAAAGCTTCCACATAGAGGGAACTCTCCAGCCACATTTTCTTGAGCCGTTAATATGCAACGAGAAGTACCTGGAATTTCTGATCAACTCCACTTGTCTTGGTGTTAACGCAAAAATGCACGGACTTTCCTGGAGCTTCTCATTATTCTGTGGAACTGAAGAGGAAAAAAAAAAAACAAACCTGTACATCAAACTGATCACATCCAGCTCTTTGTACATTGCTACAGAGAAGGTGTTTTTTTTTGTTTCGAGCTGCATTTACTTCTAAATCTTGTTTTCTTCCACGTGCTGCACTCCCAGCATTGCGTTCTGTTGATTATGGCTTTGCTCATTTATTGCCTGTTTTGCTGCTCAGCACACTAAGAGCACACACTGGATTTGGACCTCCTGGGTTTTGGGTTTTTTTAAAATTTTCCTCCCCTCAAGTAATCAATGAGCCAACAACCCTGTGCTCATGTAAGAATAAACCATAAGTGGCAGCACAGCGCGGAGACGAGACCTCAAAGAAGCCTAAGAGGAGATCTAGGCATGACATGAAAGCCTGACTCCACCAGCCTGATCAGACTGATTCTGGAAAAAAAAGGGAGGAACAACAACAAAAAGGTCAGCTTAGATAATAAAACAGCATCACAAAAACCAGCTGGAAGAGACAAAACACAACTTACAAACACATGACCTTGAGTGTGTTAGAGCAGCCCACTTCCAGAGACGCTTCACCGAGAGCTCAGCGCTAACCGGCCTTTATCCATTCACAATTTGAAGATCAAATGTGTTTAACATGATTAAAATGAAGCTTGAGACGTGGAAAATTTACGTTACGACTTCCGCTTAGTACCTTTATTAAATTTAAACGCGTTAAATTGTCAGTACACGTTTCAGCTGAAGTTGAGGCCCTGAGCTGGTGAAAGTCACAGGATAAACACAAAGAACCAGGATGAGATAAAACAGCTTTGCTTTTCTTTTAGCAAGAATTGGGTGTTTTTCTCTGCATCGCTTCAATTGCTGGTTTATTCAAAGCCAATATACCAGAATTTGAGAAGGAGGGAAGTGCTTTACTGTCTGTGAATCAGATGAGATGAAGGCAGGATCAAACCTCAGCAGCTCTAAGATCTTGGAAGACACGGTGACAATCTGCTTTGCTGACTACAGATACTCCCCTCGGCAATTCAGCTTGAAAAATGCAAAAAGGGCTTTCAGAAATAAAAAAAATAAAATTGAGGTATCTTTATGGTCTGTTAATTTAATTCCAGTTTCCAACCAAACGTCTCTTGACCAAAACAACCACTGAGAAGCGAACGCATTTCAGGACTATTTTTAAAAAGTGATGAATGATAAGAACAACAACAAAAAATAATTTTAATGTTGTTGCAGCGACCACCTCTCTGGGCAACCTGGGCCAGGCTCTCAGCACCCTCAGTGAAATAGTCAGGGGCCTACAGCTACTCAGTTAATAACTCTCCTCTTTGTGTGTGAAGTAAGAGAAATGAGCAGCAGTAGCAGGACACGCTCCTCATTTTCATTATGTCTTGCTGTGAAAGACCCTTCTCCCAGCAGGAATTGAGGGGAACTTCTCAACTGTGTTCATGGAAAGGTGCTGGAGAGTCCTACAAAGGCCTCCAATGGAACCTGGACAAGAAACAGCTGAAGGGAAAGCAAAACTCCAAGAGGCAGGGACTCAGGATATGTCCATGCATACCATGCTGCCAACAGCAATCAGAACTGGATGCTGTGGAGAAAAGCACGAGGGAACGTGCCCCAAAAGACTGGAAGAAAAACCTTTCCAGGACAGACCCATGTAAAGTCAGTTTTCTTTCAAAATCTTAATGCTAGAAAAGAAACCTGAACTGCAGGAGGTTCACTTTCAGGTACCTCCTCAGTAATTCGCTCCTTTGCTGAGCAGCCAGATTAAAAGACACAGTTTTTAAAAGCGGAATATTTTAAGGTAACCGAGTTTCACCCTTTTTGCAGGACAGATGCCTCAGCACACAACTCAACTCCTTGGCTCACAGAACGGCTGCTGGGATCAATTTATTTTAACAGTTGACAATAGCTGCAAATCGAGTTTTAAGACTGAGCTCAATCAGCAATCCTCAGAATGAGTCAAGACAGAAAAACTTCCAAAACCCAAAAGGACTTGGCAAATCACATCCAAGACTTTAGCCCAATGTAATCACAGTGGATTCCCACTCGGAGAGGCCAGCCTCCTCCGCAGGCTAGACCACGCTGTGCAAAGTAAGGACCACACTGATTTCAGGGCTTTAGGGTTTCTCTGCTACATGGGTTGGTTTTGTTTCTTTTTTGTTTTTTTTCAACATAATATTCCTCACTATTATACTCATTGGTTAAATCTGCTAAAGGCCCCAGGAAAGAGAAATCGTGCTGTCATCACCGTGGCTGGAGGTCCCAAAGGTAGGTCAGCCAGAGCTGAGCTGCTGGTAGGAGATTCTTGCAGGGCTGAGGAGCTTGTGGCAAGTCCTCGCTCACATCCCCAGGCCTCCAGAGCAGCCCCTCTTGGAGCACAACACACAGGTGGAGTTTTTGTCCCCCCCTTGGCTATCAGAACTACCCTGACTAGACTGAAGAACATCTGTGTTCACGTGGGTCTGGTAGATGAGGCAAGTTCCCTGTTCTGACACCTTTTATTTGGGGAAGCGCTCGTTTTAACACAAACCACCATTTGTTTAGGTGGATATCGTGACAGTGCAAGCGTGTGCTTTCGCTGGGACTCCTCGGAGATCGCCCGGCACAGCGGTCTTTGCTCTGCAGGCACTTGCCTCTGCCACAAATCGGCAGCTCTGTTGACAGCGATTCAAGTCTGCCTTCCGAGGAGGGGCTGGAGCAGCAACTTCACTGCTTTCACACGAGAAGAGCAATGCCAGCACGGCAAGGCAGGTATTATCAGAGGGAAAAAACAACCAAATCCTGTTTACGTTGACAGCGGCAGGACCTCCCGGCCTACATGGCCTTCTGCTCCCACAGCTGCACCACGAGATCTCCTCTGGCGCGTCTCCAGGAGAAGAGCAGAAGCCTTGGTATCTGCAGCAGTACAGGCTGTCACAGCTAACGTTGAGAACAAAAACAGCATTCAGAATTCCTTACAGCACCCTGGTACCGTGAAAAACCCCTCTGTTGACACTGCTTTAGCCCAAAAGGTGCCAGAAGATAAGCAGTACCTTTATCAGCAAGGTACTCAGGTACCACAGCATACACTCCCCTTGTTCCCTACTTAAAACACAAGGCAGGGAAGGTGTTAGTATTCCCGCCCTCCACAAAGGTATCTCGTCAATCTTCACTTGAAGTCTTATCTACCCAAGAGAACTGCGGTGATTTCAGTTAAATTAGAAGAATTCTTTCACGTTGACATCCTCAGACCAAACCAGAAAGCTGTGGTAGGAGCTCTTTTCACGTAGCTAACTCAGGTGCTAAACAGTTACCAAAAGAGGTATGAGCTTGTTTGCAATGGACCCAATTTCTCTGCTTTTAGCCAAAGCCACCTTTGGCTGCAAGTCTCACGTAATTTGATAGTTCTTCAGGGAATTTTGCCTCCGGACCAGATCAGGCATCGCCCATCTCACCTTTGGTCTCAAAGCAATCATCTCAGAGGCAGGAGAAGCCTTTTCATTACGACAGAGGCTTCCAGTTGAAGTCTGGAACCTATAAATTAAGCTTTCCCTACTCCCATCATGGCTCTGTGCTTAAAATTCCCCCTTTTGTAACCTAGGGAAACGGGGTACCTCAACAGCATGCTTCTAAATGGACCTGAGATCTTAAATCTTTCAGGTATTTTCACGTTAGGACTTTCTGAAGGTGACACGAGCTTCTGCTTGGTCCCGACACAGAATGGAAAATCTGGGCAACGAAGCATGAACTGGTGCAGTGTCCATATGGAAAAACACTCTCGTTTTCCTCAGAGCACTTTGTTTTATCATCCTTCCATACTAAGCAGAGCCCCAAAGAAGCATCACTTCTAACATCAAAGTTACTCTAGCACCCAGCTATTCAGGGAGCAATGGGGAGCAGCCAAAATCCACGTGGTGTTGAAACAACCCCAGTTTTACAGAGAAACAAACGCTTCTTTACTCAGGTCGGCAGGTCACCAGGTTGGTAAAATTAACCAAATGTCTAGAAGATGTTGCTGAGTTCTGAGCACTTGGCTGGGACAATGGAGACTGAACATCTGCTCAGCCCCTGCTACCCACCACCAACCTCCCACTGCTGCGCACAAACCACTCTCATCAAAAGGGAAAATTAGTCAAATATGCTGGAGGGAACAAGCTGACCCGAGGGAGGTGCCAGCTCACAGAGGTGAGATACTAAATTTAACGAGCCCTCGGTTCTGAGCTGATGTAGAAGATTTAGTGTCAACTTTTAACAAAAGCTGTTAATCACAGTAAGTAGATGCAGACTCTTCTCCTGTCTCTGGATGGTTCCACCTCTTGAAAAGCTCTTTTCCTTCCAAACACGACATTTGCGTTTCTCACTAACAAATCCCACCCCACATTCAAGACTGAACTAACCCATTCTCAAAGAGCATTTAATATATTTTAGCTCTACCCTGGCAGTCACCCCTCGACTGTTTCAACCATCACAGCATTAACATATTTAATGCCTCCAAACAAAGACTAAAATCACATAGACAAAGTCTGATGAATTACTCTTTTTTTTTTTTTTCCTTTGCACCTCCACAATCATATCTTCATCTTTTTTCCTCCTCTCCCAATTCATGTGTATTTTTTTTAGCATTTTCATCCATCAAGCATTTTTTCAGCACAGACCAGCTTCAGGTTCAGTTCGTGCTGAAGCCCACGATCACCACACTGACTTTACAAGACCCAGGGGCCCAGCAGACTACAACGGGGTTTCTCCTCTGTATACACCCTCTTCGCTACAAGAGCATCATATTTAACATTGACGACCATACTTTATTTCCCAGAATTAAAATAATGAAAAATCAGACACCTAGCCCCAAGGCAGGAAGAAGCCCTTCTTCCAGTTTTCCCTCAAAAGACACAGCGCAAATAACCGCGACAAACACCCAAACCAGTCAGAAATACTGTTTGATGTGCGTCCCACCATCGGAGGCCTAGGGTCAGGGATTTTAAGCACTGAAAAAGAGCATTAAATGTAGAATACGCAGCACGCTCGCTTGGCACAGGTACGACACCAACACATTTTCATCAATATACTGCCAAATTACGGCGATGGAGGATAGATTCTGATTCACAGCAAAAGATGGCACCGTGCAGCACGGCAGCACTTCCAGTGAAGGATGTGAAAGAGCTCCAGTCAGACAAGGCCTTTCAAATTACATCTCAAAGCGAGCACATTCCAGTTCCAAGGCAAGGGAAGGAAAAAAAAAACCAAAACCAAAACACTAGATAACATTCTTCTCTAAACTCTGAGGCAGGAGAGGGGGAAGCACAGGGCATCCACCACTGTATTCATCAGTTTCTCCTCTCTCACACGACTTTCCAGATCCTTGAAAACACTGTTGCCTTTTTGACACTTTGACTCCTCTCACTTTTCCCTCCCAGCCCGAGTCCACCGGGAACACACCAGCACATTGAAAACTCACCCAATTCTGCTGACTTCAACACAACTCAAAGCTTCAAAACTCACCTAATTCTGTTGGCTTCAGCAGTTCATCCAGGGTGGTATAGAAGGGAAGTTTCACCAGTCGGACTTCGGGCTTCGTGACTTTGGGTGGCAACCTTCCCAGTCCGTTAAGGTATTTCCCATAGAGCGCAGGATAGTCAATGTTTGTGGTGGAGATAGAAGTCCGAGCAACGGTGCTCCCGCGGTCGTACGACGAGTGTATGGAGAGCGTCTCGGGAGACCGGTGCTGCTGCGGCTGAGCCTGCGCGACCTCGGAGCTCTTCTTGGCGTAGCGAGTCTCATAAAGCTCCTTGATTTTCTTGAAAACTTCGGGGCTGCAGTCAAATTGGACCAATTGCAATGCTCTGGTGACTAGTTCATGTTTAAGTCCGCTTTTACTCCTGCCAACAAAACCCAGCAACATCTGAAGATCTGAGACTCGGAAACTCATCACCATGTTCTAGGGGATAAAAAATTAAAAACGTTCTTATAGTTATAAAATGGCAAAGCGTCAGTTTGCACTATATTCTATAATTGGAATCCAAAATACTAAAAAAAAAATCCCTTATAAGACAGACACCAAGCCCTCCAGCTGTTATTCACCTGATTAGCACCTCATTTCTTCCCAGCTGTTGGAAGGAAGCAAATGCAGAGGAGACCATTAATTGATGTCTTGCCAAAATCAGAGACACACCATGATCACCACTGAACCACTCCAAAATCATTTCTGATAAATGCTAAATGTCCTCAAGACAGTTGGACTGGAAGCAAGAGGAAACCATGTCCAACAGCAAGCCCCACATGTGGAATTCAGCTTCTCTACCACAGGGGCTTGAAGCACCCAGACTTCCCAAGCACCTTTGGGTAAGGGAGTGACAGGAAAAGCTTCATCTAAAATGGTGTTAGCGTCGGGGAAAGGAAGAAAATGAACCAGAACTGGAAGGCAGGTGACATGTAAACGAACTGGGGTTGCCAGTCCTTTTGCACTGCATTTTGATGCACCTGTGGATTATCTCTGTGAGAGCAAACCCCGCCAGAATCCTACAAACACAGGATCTTAAAAAAAATACCATGCCTTTTAGACCACAGAAAAATATTAAAAGCCTATTCGAGAGAGCGATATGTTCCCATGAGAACAAAGCCTCCAAACTCTGTTTGGGTGCTTTGCCAAACACTCCCCCGTGATCACAGCCATGAGCTGCTGCTGCACTGGTATTATCAATTTCAGGGGTCTGATAAGCAGGAGAAAATTATCTCCGTCTTCAAAAATGTACTTTCCTGCTGCTGTGGAAACTCAGAAGGCCTGTAGCTGCCAGCAGATTCAGGGACCATGCTAGAGTATACAGCAACTTTCCCTCAGACTAAGAACTAGAAATTATTTCTGTTCAAAGCGCTCTGGAGCCTGGGCAGATTGATGTTTCCGTCCTCGCTTTGGACAAAGTCACCTCATGAATGCACCAGACAAGCTTACCAAGCATGAGGGTTTGAAAATTCAAGCTGCCCTGAAAATATACCTGATAGGTATGCACACGTACTCACTTGATATCCTTCCCAGTTTGTGGAAAACACAAGAACTCAAGGAGAAAGCCCACTTGTCCAGAGTAAAAAAACCAGCAGGTCTCTTTTCCCCAACCTACACCCCTCTCTTATTTGGGGATTAAGTAGTAATAATAAAAAATGTGTAAAAGTTACACTTCTATGGAAATTGATTTCTATAGAAATTATTCTAGCTATTCCTATTTATTTCTATGGAAATAAATTTCTACGGAAGTTGATAATAGCCTTGTAATTTCCTGGAATAAACCAGCTATGGGTTTATTTATTTTAAATTAAGAAAGCTCCCACTGACTCCAGAAACGTTTAACAGCCGCTGGGAATTAGACTACAGAGAAAAATGCCATTTTATTTTCTCCTTTTTAATGACATCTGTCATTTAATCTGGAAGCTCAAAAGATGTTACGCAAACATCACTGGCTGCAGTTAAAATTTCTGACAGTCGTGATGTGTCCCAAAATACTTTTGATGAGAGGAGGAAAAAAAAAAAAAAGGCAGGTAACTTTAAAGAGGAGAGAAAAGCTGATTAAACAGCCAGGAAGGCAGGATTCGAGAGCTCTGGATTAATCTTGCTGCTTCCCTAGGTACCACCTGCGCGATCTCGGAGAAATCTAGTTTCTGCGTCTCAGTTTTCTTCAAGCACAAAATGGAGAGGGCATCACCCCCTCTGAGGAACTTTGAGGATAGACAGCAAAGGTAAGGACATCAAGGCAGGGACACGGGGCGGCAGAGAGGTGCCAGGGCAGTCACCGGAGCTCGGCAGATGGGTATTCCTATGTCAGACTCCTGTGTCACCCGTCACTTGGGACTTTTGGGGCGCAAAGCGGAGTTTGAGGTGACTGTTCTTCTGCAGTTTACATTTAGAAGGATTTAAACTGCAGAAGGATGACCAGGTTTGCGCAGTAACAGGAGAACAAGCTTCGGACAAAGAAAACATGTCACTGGAGCTTGGACCTGCACAACCACATGTGCGGCAAAGAGATCACATTGACTACTGAGATTGTTAAAGCTAAAGTCCTTCCTCTGCTCAAGGAAATCTTGCATGTGAGCAGCACAGAGCCCAGCAAACACCTGCTATGGAGGCAACCACGACACCTTAGAAGCACATCTCCTCTTCTGGAGTCCCAGGCCCAGCTTGCTACACCGAGAAGGGCCCAACAGCAGGGAGGTGGCAGTACCTCCTAAAGACAAGCCTCTTCAAATCTTATTTTTGCAGCCATCCAGCCACATCCTCGCTGATGAGCTGATCCTGTAGGCACTAAACACTTTGCTCAGTACCACCCTCAGCACGGCTTCCCCTCAACGCTGTTGGGTGATGTCCAGCCGGTCCTCTGCGCTGCCAGGGCACATGGCAAAGTCCCGGCTCCCAAAGGGGTGCCAGTGAACCCCAGAGGGAAAAGGAGAAACTCACAGGGACCCCAGGGGTCCCTTTCTCCCAGAAGGCCCCATGGGGTGCACAAGACACCTTGGAAGCACAAACACAACTTCAGGCGCGGCTGTTGGAAAGACATTTCACCTCAGCCCACCGCAGAGCAGCCTCCAGAGGCCGCCCCAAACCTCCCCACCACGGAGAGCCGGGGGCTCTGCCCCAAGGCCGCGCATTGCTCGGCACACTGCCACCCGCCAGCCACGGCGAGACGGGCAAGGCCGGAGTGAGGCCCCTGCGCTGGCTCCCGAGCCCTCCCTCCACCCGCCGGGCCCGGCTGGACAGCTCCGCTCCGCGCCCCGCCGGCC
>VZZY01023240.1:153909-169739 GCA_013400335.1 Eurystomus gularis | reverse complement strand
TCTGTGTGTGTGGGGACTGTGGGGCAGGGAGGAGTGGTGGGGGATGGGGGTGTGGGGGCTTTGGGGCAGGGAGGGGCAGAGGGGGCTGGGGTGGTGCTGGCTGGGGGCAGAGTGGGGGGCACAGGGTGCTGCTGGCCAGGTTGGGGGTGTCCCTCCCCTCCGGACACCCTCTTCCTCCCTCCCCCCCAGCCAAGTGTCTCTAGCCGCAGTGACAGAGGTGTGGGGTTGAACGGGACCCACGGGGCCCACGCAGCCACCGCCCCATTCCCTCCCCTCTCCCCTCAGCACATCCCCGTGGGTGCAGGGATGGGCAGGGGCTTCCCCCAGGCTTTGGGGCATGATGAGACCCAGGGAGGGAGGCATCCCCGGAACAGATCCGTGGCTGGGCCCCGTGATGTGGGGCTGTGCTGCTGTGGGGCTCCCTGGGGGGATGGGGTCCCTGGGCCGGGTCCCACCACAACCAGTCTGTTGTTGATGTTGATGTGGTGCTCCCGGGACATAAATCCCCTTTTTCTGGTGCCGCAGGTGCTGATCCCCCCCAGCTGCTCCCCGGCGTCCTCCTCTTCCTCCTCCGCTTGCAGGGTCGGGGCGGTTTTGGCTCCGCGAGGGCCCTGCAGCCATGTCCACCTTCCGGCAGGAGAGCGTGGAGGACTTCTACGAGATGGGGGAAGAGCTAGGCAGGTGGGTGCCATCCCACCGCACTCTGGGGGGCTTCTGTGGCTGTCCTTGTGCTGGTGACATCCCCTGTGACACCTCTGTGCTACCTGCAGGCCTGGGGCTGTGCTGAGGGACAGGCGCCTCTAGGAGCTGTATATTAAAAAAAGAAAAAGCTGCTAATTAAGGTTAAACTGGCTCCTCTATCTGAGCAGGCCCAGCAGCTCCCTGCAGAGCTCCCGTCCTGCGCGGGTTTGGCCAGGGTTGCCGGGCCGGTGCCGGCGGGTCCCGGCCCTTCCGGGTCGCTGCCGCCCAGCTCTGCGCCAGCGGGACTGGCCGGGGGTGAATCACTGCATGGAAATGGGATTTAATCATCCGGGAGGCACCGGCGGGGTGTGGGCTGCGTCTGGATCCGCACTCGAGGTCTGCCTGGGCGCAGCGTTCCCTGGGCCTGCTCCTTCTAGGACACAGTCGTGCCACGGAAACGTTTTGGGTGGGTTTAATGTTTTTTTTTCAGAAGGGGGAGAACTTCCAGGGGCTTGCTCTGGATCCCCTTTCCCTTTGGGACTGTGCTGTAGCTGTGGTCCCGTGTGAGCTGCTGGGATGCATGTGGAGCTTGGGAGTTGGATCCCACCTGGACAAGGCTCTGGGTGGCCCCAGGGGGCTGCGAGCGGCCCCAGCCATGGTCCAGGGACGTGTAAAGGCGTCTTGGGGCCGGGCACGCGCGGAAGCCGGTGGCGGAAGCTGGTGACAGGGACCACACGTCACCGTGTGTTGGCGGGGATGGCCAATGGCCGCAGCAGCGGGGAGGGGAGGGAGCAGCGTGGGGATGTGGGACGGAGCCGGTCCTGGGGGAAGGTGTGGAGGGGCCCTTGGGCGTCCCGGGGCCGTGGCAGGGACGAGGGTCGGGATCCTGCCGTAGCAGCGATGCCGGTGTTGGCAGGACCTGGCTCCTCAAGGCCCCTGTCACTGCCCAGAGCCCTGCCGCTCCCAGCCCCTGACCCAAGCGTGCTTTGAACTGTCGGCTACTCTAATTCCAGGTATTTCCTCCCCGTCCCACCTTCCCCTTCAGAGCTTTATGGTGCCCAGGGACTGCTGAGCTCTGGGGTTCGCTCCTGGAAGAAGCCCGGGGGCTCCTGGCTGGGAATGGGGACTGATGGGCATCTCCCAGCCTGGGCGGTCACAGCAGCGCCCGAGCAGCCTGGGGAGGGTCGGCAGCAGCCGCATCCCTGGGAGGAATTCCCTTCCTTGGGGTTTACATGCCTGTTCTGGTGGTGCCGGGGTGAGTGAACCCCAGGAGCGTGCCGGGAGTGGGTGGGCATGTGGGAAGACCTCGATTTCCGACAGCCCGCGGGGAAAACATGCGTCCTCCTGTGCGGTGCCACGTCCCCCATCCTCATGCCGATGCTGACCCCGCTGCCCAGCCCGCGCCGGCACGTGCGATGTGGGATCTTCTCCTCACCTCCTCCTCGCATCCCACAGTGGCCAGTTTGCCATCGTACGGAAATGCCGGGAGAGGAAAACGGGTCTGGAGTATGCGGCCAAATTCATCAAGAAGCGTCGGCTGTCGTCCAGCCGCCGGGGCGTGAGCCGGGAGGAGATCGAGAGGGAGGTGGACATTCTGCGGGAGATCCAGCACCCCAACATCATCACGCTGCACGACATCTTTGAGAACAAGACGGACGTGGTACTGATCCTGGAGCTGGTCTCGGGCGGCGAGCTCTTTGATTTCCTGGCTGAGAAAGAGTCGCTGACGGAGGAGGAGGCCACCCAGTTCCTCAAGCAGATCCTGGATGGGGTGCATTACCTGCACTCCAAGCGCATCGCCCACTTTGACTTGAAGGTGAGGGCTGGGAGGTGCAAACATCTCGTGCTTGGCAGCAGGGGAGCTGGGGTGAGCATCCAGGCTCCTGTGGAGCTGTGGAACGGGCTCTGGGATCTCTCCCTACCTGATGAACATGTCCTCTCCTCTGGGAAGAGGAGCTCAGGGCAACACGAGGTTCCCACAGGGGAGCGTGTGAGGTAATGGTCGGCTCCTCTTCCCCCTCAGCCAGAGAACATCATGCTGCTGGACAAGAACGTGCCAAACCCTCGCATCAAACTCATCGACTTTGGGATCGCCCACAAAATTGAAGCTGGGAACGAATTCAAGAATATATTTGGGACCCCGGAGTTTGTAGGTGAGACCCGCTGGCCGTGTTCCCGTGGGGCTCCTCTGGGCTCTGAAGGCTTTGGAGAGATGCCCAACACCCTGGTGCTGCAGGCTGGGCAACTGCTGGGATGTGGCCATGGGATTCCCCCAGAATAAGCCTGTTTTCTCCCCTCTTTTCTTCTAAAGCCCCAGAAATTGTGAACTACGAACCCCTGGGGCTGGAGGCCGACATGTGGTGAGTGAGTCCCCTCCCGAGTAACTTCCAGTGGCACCAGTGGCGGGTCCCTGGGTCCGGGCTCGTGCTGGTGTTTCTCCCCTCCTGCTGAAAGCGCAGGGAGAGGGGGCCCATGGCGCTCTGTGGGGCTTCAGCCTCCTCTTCCTCTCTCTTCCAGGAGCATCGGGGTCATCACTTACATCCTGTGAGTATACAGAGGGTCTGGGGGTGACGGGTGCTGCAGGGCAAGGCCCCTGCCTCGGGCTGCCGCCTTTTTGGGGTGTCGCAACCTGCTCTCACCACAGGCTGAGCGGAGCCTCCCCTTTCCTGGGGGAAACGAAGCAAGAGACCCTGACCAACATTTCCGCCGTCAACTACGACTTCGACGAGGAGTATTTTAGCAACACCAGCGAGCTGGCCAAGGACTTCATCCGCCGCCTCCTCGTCAAGGACCCCAAGTGAGAGACAGGGAGAAAAGCTGGGGATGACCCCGGGCGAGGGGACGGACCCTCCTGCCTGACTCTCTGCATACGGGCAGCTCCTGTGTCTCCTGCCCGCGCCGGGGTTCAGCTCCGAGGGTTTAACACAACATCCCTGTTACACTGCTTGTTTACACATCCCATTTATCCTCCCAGTTCCCTCCTGATGGTTGTAAGATCTGGAAACCAACGTCTCTTCCCCCACGTCAGGCATGGGGTGAATCCTGGGAGCACCCTGAGGGTGCAGCAGGGAGGGAATGGGGGTTGGAAGGGCTCAAGGGGTGGCCGGAGCACCCAGGAGCCTGGGCTGGGGCAGGAGCAATGGTGCTGCATGGTCGGACATCAGCTGGGAGGTTCCTGTGAGCTCTTCTGCAAGGTGTTGCTCTTGGGAGGCTGGCAGGGGGCCTGGGCCCCTGTCTGGGGTGGCCCCTGAGCGCAGCGAGTTTGCCGGGACTCGCGTGTCAGTAGGATCTGAGCTGCTTTTCCAGGAGTTTAACTGGGACAGAGGCAGCGAAGCCTCTGCCCCTCGGTCGCAGTCTTGCTGTCGTTGCAGGAAGCGGATGACCATCGCTCAAAGCCTGGAACACCCTTGGATTAAGGTGAGAAGTTAAAGAATCGGCACTTTTGTGGTGTCTTGAGAGGCCAGGGGTGGGTGCTGACGTACCAGCAGCTCTCCGCTGCTCTTCCAGGCCCTAGCTGGGGCTGGTTTGGTGCTGCTGGTGGACTGTGGGTGGGGGCCGAAGCCGTGCGGCTCCCGCTGTCCTGGCTGCGCCCCACGCCTGCGGCTGTCCCTCTCTGCAGGTGATCAAGAGGAGGAACGTCCGCAACGAAGACAGCTGCAAGAAGCCTGAGCGCCGCCGGCTGAAGACCACCCGCCTGAAGGAGTACACCATCAAGTCCCACTCCAGCATGCCACCAAACAACACGTACATCAACTTTGAGCGCTTCTCCAAGGTCATGGAGGAGGTAGCTGCAGCCGAGGAGAGCCTGCGAGAGCTGGAGAGGAACAAGAAGTCCTTTCAGGAGGACATCGAGGCCCTGCTGTCCATCTATGAGGAGAAGGAGTCATGGTACAAGGAGGAGAACGAGAGCATCAGCCAGGACCTCCGCCAGATCCGGCAGGAGCTGCAGAAGACAGAGGCCCTGAAGAAGCAGGCGCAGGAGGAGACCAGGAGCGTGGTGCAGGTGGCCAACGGCCTCAAGAGGCGTTACCGAAAGCTGGAGAACCACTATGAGGCGTTGGCCAAGCAGGTGGCTTCGGAGATGAAGTTTGTCCAGGAGCTGGTGTGGTCTATCGAGCGGGAGAAGCTGCAGAGCAGCGAGGGGGATGGCAGCATCCGTTAGCGCCGCTGCCCTCGGCCTGAGGCTGGCTCGTCCTTCCCAAAGGGACCTCGATGGCTCTGCCCCTCGCTCGCCCGAGGAGCCGATCCACCGACAGCCTTCGGGAGATGTCCCCAGGCTCTGCTGGGCTGGCCGGGGTGTGCCAGGAGCTCCCTGGAGACCCCCACCTTGGGGGGCTTGAGTTGTGCTCACCTGGGCTCCGGCTGCCCGCGAGCGGCTCTTGCTTGGCTTGTCATCCCCGTGCCCCCCCGGCTGCTCCCCCCGTTGCTGCCGCAGGGCTCGGGGACCAGTTCTCCCCGTCCCACCCAGGACCTGGGTCTCGGAGCTCCCGCAGCGCCCTGCCTGGGGTGGGGGCTTGGTGGGGAGACCCCTCCTCTAAACCCTGCCACGCGTGAGCCATGACCGAGGACCAATTCCTGCGCAGCCCGAGGTGTCTCAGCCCCATGGGCACCCCCGGCCGTCCCCCACCCCTCTGGGGCATCGCAGCCCCCTCCCCAGTCCTCGGTCCCACCGGGCGCTCCCCATTTTAACAAAATAAAGGTTTCCGTGCACCGGGGAGGCCGCGTTGGCTCCTGCCCTGAGGGGATGGGTGGTGGGAAGGGGGCGAGGACACGCCGGGGGGGTGACAGCTCCTCTGTGTGCCCCTAAATGGTGTTCGTGTTCCCATCCCAAAGGAATTTCCTTAATTTGGGAGGTAAAAAGGCGTTTTTTTTGCCTTACCAGCCCCTGTGCTGGTGGGTGAGCTCCTGGCAGGCGTGGAGAGGGCTCGGGGGCCGGGTTGTGGGGTGCTCCTGGGCTGGGGGAGCCTCCAGCCCCTCTTGCCTCAGAGCCCGGGGGAGTTCTGGGGGGCTCGGGGAAGGCTGGGGGCTGGTCCTGGGAATTGGAGAAGGTCTGCAGGGCTTGGGGAGGTCCCTGACGCTCGGGGAAGGCCCTTGGGTGTGGGGAGGGTGGCGGGTTTGCTGTAGGGTCCCTGCCTTTTTCCCCGGGGATCTCCCTTTTGCAGGGGGCACAGAGCGGATCGGGAGTTACGGCCAATATTATCGGGGCCAGGAAGGGCTGCTGGGCTCTGCCGTCACTGGCAAGCGTTGGAGAGCAGCTGGTGGCCAGGGCTGGGGGCCAGCGTGGGCTGGACTCGCTCCCCTCGCCACTGGCCACCTGGGGACAGGGCCAAGGGGGGACAAGGTCCCGAATTACCACTTGCCGCAGAGCATGTGCGAGAGCCCGGGGCCGGGTTTTCTCCGGGAGCCCCGAGGGGTTTCTGGTTGCCCGTGGCCCAGTGGCGATGGGGCCAAGATGAACTTGATCCGGGGGAATCACCAGCCAAATCCCGGCGGATGGCAGGTGTCCCTCTGGCTCGCCAGCCCCCGCGGCAGGGGGGGCAGCGGCGGGTTTTCCTCCGCCTGAGCTCCGGCCGAGGGGATTTGCTCAATTTAGGATGTATTTATTGCTCCGGTTCTTCCCCCTCAGCTCCCTGGGGGTCTGGGGTTGGCGGCGAGACGGGCACGGCCCGGGCGGAGGGGACGTGCCGCGTGTCCCTGTCCTCGTGCCGGCCGCTGCCCGCTGACGTCCCGCGGGGTGTAGGTTTCATCCCAACCCGCGGGGCACGCGGGCCCTGCGGGTAATTTTAGCCTGCCCTGTTTTTCCAGGCCAAGGCGCTTGGCATCCAGAGGTGACGACGTGACCTCCCGGCTGCTGGCAGCGGCCCAGCGCAGAGCAGGATCGGTGCCGCGGCCCCAGCCTGCTGGCCGGGGGCTTCGGCCTTGGCGGGGAACACCGGGAGTGCTTGGAGCCATCATCATCATCATCATCATCATCATCATCATCATCATCATCATCATCATCACCCCGCCGTGGTGGGGTCTGGGGAGAGGCTTTGGGTCTCGAGCATTTGATCCGCTCTCGCCGAGCTGATTCATCACCAGGGCCGGCGTGCGAGAGGATGTGTGGAAATCCTATCGTGACAGTTGTTCCCGAGCGGCGCAAAGTTCACATAGTGCTGAGGCTTCCCGGGTGCTCGTCGTGCCGCCGGTTTCTGTTTCCAGGCTCTGGGGAGTCTCTGGCCATTCACCCCGGCCGGGGCGGCCGCCCCCTCCCCAGCCACCGGCGCGGGTGGGAGCAGGAGATCCCGTCCTCGTGGGTGCACAAGATAACGCTCAAGTATTCTGTGAAAAAGCAGAATTTGAGGGGGGGTCGTTGCCGCTGCGCTCAGGGTGACAAAATCAGGGTTTCTGGGCATGGGGGAGGCCGCGTTGGCTCCTGCCCTGAGGGGATGGGTGGTGGGAAGGGGGCGAGGACACGCCGGGGGGGTGACAGCTCCTCTGTGTGCCCCTAAATGGTGTTTGTGTTCCCATCCCAAAGGGATTTCCTTAACTTGGAAGGAGAAAGGGGTTTTTTTTTTGCCTCCTCAGCCCCAGTGCTGGCAGGTGAGCTCTGGAGATGGTGTGTGGGGTCTGGGGAGGTCCCTGGGGCTTGGGGAAAGCCCCAGGGTGTGGAGAGGGTCCTGGGGTGTCTGTGGGGTCCCCGCCCTTGTCCCCAGGGATCCCCCTTTTGCGAGGGACCAGCCAGATCCCGTTTTCCACCAACACCGAGTGGATCAGGAATTATCCCCAGTTTTATCGGGGCCGGGAGCGGGGTTTAAATTGCAGAGGACTGGCGGGAGCTCGGCAAGCTGCCCCACGCACCACGGAGTGCTGCAGAGAAGGGGGAAATCCCCACCGCTCACCACGGAGGAGGATTTACCGGGGAGAAATACGGCAGGAACTCAGCTACCACCATCAGAATGAGGGTGGTGCTCGGAGTGGCGGGGATGTGCTGGTCCCCAGGAGATTTTGGGATGTGACGTACCGGGATGTTCTGCCTCGGTTCCCCCCGAGGCCTCCCTGGGGTGTTTTATATTCTCTGCGGGCAGCGAGTGTCCAAGTGCCTTTTTTAGGCTTCGATTTTTGCTCCCCTGGGGCTGGCTCGGAGCGAGCGCGACGGCTCTTCCCTTATATGTCCCCGTGAGAGCACAATGGCTTTGCACGGCTCGTCAGGTTGAACCTCGCTCTTAACTCGGAGGAAGCCCCGATGGAAGCAGACGTGAGGTCCCGCCGGGGAGCTGGGACCGGTGGTTCCTCTGCCCGCGAGCGGAGCTGCAGCTCGTCTGCGACAAACGCTCCACGTAACGATGTCAAATGGACTCACAAGGGATCGGTGACAGGTCGCAGCCGCCTGTCCCTTTGCCCGGGCGTTCCTCGGCTTTGCCGTTGACGAGCACCCGGCCCCGTAACGGTGTAATTATAGTTTTGTGGGTCTCTCCAGGCACGCACGGGGTTGCACGCAAGGAAAGATGCCTTTTTATAGCTTGTGGAAGTGTGGGTGATGCCATCAGTAGTCGTGTCTCGTTTCTGGCCACAGCATCCCAGCTCCGGCCAGACAACCAGAAAATACCGGCGTAACAGGAGGACGCGGTGGAGGATCTGAGCGGCTGCCTCAAACGCGCCTTGAGGCAGCGCTTGGTGGGTTTTTGGAGAGGACTTCTTGCTGATCGGTGGCAGCTGCTTTTCTGGAGCAACATTTCTAATTAAGGCATGGCCAAAACCCTTCTGGAGCGAGCGGCGCTGACACCACCGCCGAGTTATTTTAGTGCCCAGGAGCTCACCACACTCGCCCCACGTGAGTGGGTTTGTACTGGAAGGTGGTGAAGCGGTGGTGCGTGGTGAGCCGCACGTGCTCGGGTGCCTCCGGTTCGTGGCACGGCCTATCTTTAGCCAGGGGTATTTTGGGGGTTGACAGCTCCCAGCGCGCTCACCTATCTCACCACAGCCTTTCGGCGCCGTTCGTCACCGGGCACGGAGCGGCGCCGAGGGTTTATTATTAGCTTGGAGTCAGCCGCTCGCTGAGGACAACGCTGCAACCAGGGCTTCGCGCTGGGTTGGGCTCCTTTGGAGAAGAGGCTTGAGGGGCCACCTTGTTGCAGCTTCCTGAGGAGGGGATGCGGAGAGGGAGATGCTGAGCTCTTCTCTCTGGGATCCATAGAATCATGGAATTGGTTTGGTTGGAAGAGACCTTTAAGATCATCAAGTCCAACCATTAACCCAGCACTGCCAGGGCACCACTAACCCCTGGCCCTCAGCACCACATCTCCACGGCTTGGAAACCCCTCCAGGGATGGGGACTCCACCACTGCCCTGCCCAGCCTGGCACAGCCCTTCACAGCCCTTGTGATGAAGAAGTTGCTCCTCAGGTCTAACCTAAACCTCCCCTGGTGCAGTTTGAGGCCATTTCCTCTTGTCCTATCAGCAGGACCCCTGGAAATGGTTCAGAGCTGCACCAGTGGAAGTTCAGACTGGACAGCAGGAAGCATTTCTGTACCGAGAGGTGGCAACCCCTGCAACAGGCCCCCTGGAGAGGTGGTCGATGCACATGGGTAAATCTGTGAACTGTCTACAAACTTACTGGGGGCATCTGAGAACACAGAACCTCCTGGTTTATTTGACAAAGTTTCAAGGTGCTCTCGGGCACTTTCAAGCAGATTTTGCCAAGGGTGTAACTCCTTAGCTAAGGAGGAGAGCCCACCTGGAGCACTGTGGCCAGCTCTGGACATAGACCTGCTGGAGAGGGGCCAGAGGAGGGCTTACAAAGATGATCAGAGGCTGGAACCTCTCTCCTACAAAGACAGGCTGGGAGAGTTGGGCTTGTTCAGCCTGGAGAAGAGAAGGCTCCAGGAGACCTTCTGGTGGCCTTTTACTATCTGAGGAGGGCTTGCAAGGAGGCTGAGGAGGGACTTTTTTCAACAGCCTGTAGTGATAGAACAAATTGGGGTGGCTTCAAATAGAAGGTAGGTTTAGATTGGAAATCAGGAAGAAATTCTTCACTCTGAGGGTGGTGAGACCCTGGCACAGGTCGCCCAGGAAGCTGTGGATGCTCCATCCCTGGAGGTGTTCAAGACCAGGTTGGACAGGGCCTGGAGCAACCTGGTCTAGTGGGAGGTGTCCCTGCCATGGCAGGGGGTTGGAACGAGATGATCTTTGAGGTCCCTTCCAACCCGAACCATTCTATGGCCCCCTCAGTGTAGGTTCCTGCACAGGACACACGTTGAAGGCAGACGACACCGGGGTATCAAGGACAGTGCTCCACAGCGCCCGTTCCTTACACCACCTTCACAGCCGGTTAGGAGAAGCCTGGTGGTGAAGCGCCCGCACACGTACTCCCAGGCTGCAGTTCAACACTTTGTTCCAGCCTGAAGCTGGGTTGGTGGCACATCCTCACGGGGTAGCAGTTTTCATGTGAGGCTGCTGCTCTCATTCCCTGTGAGATCCCACCCCAGCATGGCTGGGATTTTTGATGCCCAAATAGAGCCCTTCCCACCTCCTGAGGCCCGTTTAGGACCAAATAACGTTCTCGTTTGGCTTGCAAGAGGCAGAAGCCTCTGTCCAAACTTCTCACCTCAGCAGCACTTGGGTGAAAGGGGCTGTGGTATCTTTACGTGCTAATTTGAGCGTGAGGTGAGAAACGTCACAAAGCTGAGGCTGACACAAAACTGATTTCATACCAGCGCTTTGGAGCGAGCCGCTGTCATCGTGGAGATACCCAAAGTGCTGCTCACCCCCTGCGATCACCTCTGAGAACCTCCCTCTCTTCGGCACGTCCGAGCAGGGCCTCCAGGCCAGGGGTGCTGCTCAAACCAAAGCGGCAACACACGGAGGCTGTGCAGGCATGAAATGTCCAACGCAGTGTGAAAAGGGAGGGGCTGGGGGGGGGTCTTGTGCTTATTTCTACCCCGCTGAAGGTGAGACTTATTAAAACAGGACCTCAGAAAGATTTAAAATGGGTTTTTACTGAGCTGAAGAGCCGACCTTACAAACACGCCGTCGCATAAAGCCTCAATACCCGTGGAAGCGCGTAAGCAGGAGTCAGTCGTTTTCCCAACGCAGCTCGACTTGTTCCGTTATAAAAATGCTTTTTCAGCTGATGGTTAGTGGAATATAAAATAGAAAATAAAAAAAAAACCACAAACCCCAAACAATCCTGTCCCTTGCAGAGTTGTGAATAAGTTATCTTCATTTTTCAATTATATACAAAAGATACTTTCCCAAGGACAGTTCGGGAAGAGTTTACACAAATAAACCCTCGTTCCCACTTCCAAGTACTATTTACATCATTCTGTACACGGGGCCGTCAGGTCTTCCCAGACCCTGCAAAGCACGAAGGGAGAGCGTGAGCGTCCAGGGGCGGATGGTTTCCAGCCCTCAGCCCCTCGTCCATCACCCCCTCCACGACAGGGACGTCTTTACCTATGAGCAATTCAAGAGCTTGTTGTGAATATCTTCAAAGACTTGATTGTAAAGTTCATCTCGAGACTTCAGCCCATCTAAATAAACTGAAAGAAAAAAGGGGGGGGGGGGGGTCAAGTTTCTGATCAGGATAGAGTTTGAGGATTAGTTCTAAAATGTTTCATACTCTTGTTGAGCCAAATGACGTTTTTCAACGGGGGGGAAGAAAAAGGAGCAGCCTGAAAATACTCTGCAAAAAACTCTTCTCTCGTGATAAAGAATGTGGGGATTTTTTTGTTTGTTTATGATATGAAGCGAAGGGAAGATGTTCTTAGCTATAAACCCACACACATTTATCTCGACAGAACGCCCAGGATTGCAACTTCATAGTAAAAACAGCGCCTTGCATCGTCACAGTTCCAGTTCCCTTGCATTAAATCAGCGCACCCCTGAAAACCCAGCGTGCAAGGCCAAGGGACTGGGGTTGAGGAGCCTCACCGACATCCACGCCGCCGTCCTCCATCTCCTTCCTGTGTTTTAAGTACATGGGCCAGACGTGGCCGTCGAAGAGCCCCGGAGGGTCAGGGACCGTGTAGTGACGGGTGCTGAAAGAAGGCAGAAAAGAACATCAGGACGATGGGCCGACACGGCCCCTCGCGTGCTGCTGGGGCCTGCAGCTCGTCCGACAGCTGCGCCCCTGCACTTTGTAACAGCTGATTGTCACCGCCCCATTTCTCAGGGATATTGGTCTGTGTTTTGCAGCTATTTAAGCACCCAAAGTGAATACGGAAGCTACCGGGAGGGGCGGGATGCAAAGCAAAGAGCAGGCGAGGGCTGACGGGGAAGCACGCAGCGACTCGGCTCCTCCTGCACCGATGTGCTGAGTCCACAAACCCCCCCAGAGGCAGCTGCCAGGGCTAAAGTCTCAGAAAATGCCCCGTGAAAGTCTCCTCCTCCATTTCTATTCAGATTTCCAACTGTAATTCCAGCTGGTGACCCCAATTAACCGCAACACAACGGCAGCCTGAAGTACAGTGCTCCAGGAGAGAGGCTTTATTGGCCAGAGGGGTTGGGCTTACAGCAGAGAACCTTCTTACCTCCTCCTCCTCTTGCATTCATCATATGGAACCGCCAGGTAGTAGCGTATGTCGAACAGATCTATCAGTGGTCTAGGGTAGGGTAGAAGGAAAGAACATGTTCATTTTTTTCCAACAGAGAAAAGGGTTAATTCACCCCCAAAGCCATAAAAACCTTCCTGCCCCTCTCCTGTTTGTGGCTATCGTAGACAACAGCAGGGAATTGTTTTGCTAAGACACGAGCCAACGCGTGGTGGGTTGATAAGTAGCCCTAAACCATGGAGAATGCTCTTCTCTGAGGGTCACAAAGGTACAGCAGGTACTTTTCCCACCCAAATCCCTGTGACTAGTGACCATGGCGGATCAGACTCTGGGCTGGGGAGACCTTAACTGGGAACGGTGACTTTCTAGATCATGTCTGAGTTCTGCTCCCAGAACATGGTTATGATTTAATCTGACACGAACTGGCTCCTCAAGCCGCCCAGCTCATGCTGGAGCTGGCTGCCAACGTGCGCCTGGGCACAGCTGGCACGAGACAACTCATGATCTCTTCCAGAAGCACGGGAAGTCGGCTCTGCCACAGCTTCCTGCGCTGCGCTCCTGGTAGGCTGAATAAACCAGGAAAATCCAGAAGGCAAGTCTAGTTTGGAGCTGGTGAAACAGACCCCTAAAAGCCTGTCGAGGGTCACATAAGTGTTTAACATAGTATGAACCGAGCAAGCTCCAGGTCCGTAGGGGAAACACTCCCTCTGGACCACGGAAAGCTCCTGTTAACTACACGGGGACTTCAAAGGTGTTTGTGACCTTCAGGAGACACACAGAGCATGACCTGCCCAGGGCCGGGAGCAGCTGGCAGCACGCCAGCGTGAGCCCCAGTTGGCCGATGGTGGCACGACCGTTTTCCAGTTCCAGTCAGCTTGGAAAGCCGGGATGGTGCCGCTTGGCTTATGGTGCAGCTCATGAGCAACGCCAGCTTTGCCAAGGGTCACACCAGCTCCTTCTCTTGAATGGGGTTCATAAGAACTATAATTTGGAGCCAAGAACCTTTTGCTGGTCACATTTCTAACGCATCGTTTTCTGAAGTTTATATATTTAGCTGTTGGAGGTTTTCTCTCTCCTTGCTGCCAGCTGAGAGTCCCCGTCTTCCTGCCAAGCATTTTATCTCCCCGTGTAAAGGTTGATCTTTGCTCCAGTGTACAATTAATTACTAAGCTTAATTTAGTCAGTGTTAAACAAGCATGTGTATCACCTGCTCACATGTATCGTATCAGAACTATTCCTAAATTCCAGGAGAGATTCCAAGGAGGGAATGCAGAGGGGATCATCTCCTTGTTCTCATCAAGGACCTTTTCAGGTTGCAGTTCAGGCACCGTGGAGGAGACCTGGAGGGACCCTGCACCTTCCCTGCTGGCTCGGGATTTACAAGTCCTGGTCTGGAGCTCTCCATGCCCTAATGAGAACTTCCTACGTTACCTTGAGAAAGTCACCTTGTGCACCTCACTTTTAGCAGCACTTCCTGGTGGATTTGACATGAGAAATCCATACGCGTGACACCGCAGGAGAAGACAGGAAGGGGATGTTAGTAAAGAGGAGGTTTCAGCCCCGGCACTGGGGATCTAGTGTCCTTCCCTGGCCAACCATTCATCATTCCCCAAGCCTTACTTGTAATTATAAAGCAGGAAGCCTTCAATGACCAATATATGGATATCTTTGGAGGCTGGCTCTTTAGAGCCAGGCGTAACATTCACCCCATGGGAACGGGCAAACTTCACTGGGTTCTCAATCCACGCACGTACAGTGCTCACCATTGCCTCCATATCCAAGGAGTCCAACACTAGTTAGGAGAAAGGGGGTGGGTGGGAAAAAAGTATATAATCAAATACCATGAACCACACTGGCTTGAAACGATAGTGTAGAATGAACGAGTAAAATTGAAATTACATAAAATTATCGTTAAATCTTTAATAATTAAAAAGAAATACTTAAAAAAATATATACATTACTGCATCCTATAGCGAACACTGCTCTTACCATCCCATTGTTTAAAGCCGTCTTCCCCGACTTCTATTTGATCTTGTGGCTGAAATATAGTGAGCAATAAAACATTGCTGCAAACTCAGCGTGATCAGTTACCTAAGATCCGATCACAACCTGGACACTACTGCAATACACAACAAAGCAAGTGTTCACTTAAAACAATTACAGACCCTGTAAAAATTTAAGTTCCCAGCTTTCACCAACCCCAAGAACTTTGAAAAGGTTTCTTGGCTCAGTCAAGGCACTTTGGACAAAGAGTTCTAGGTTAATAATTCAATAGGGTGTTATTGGCCAAAAATACTACAGGCCCCTGTTGATAAGTCAACATATAAGAACTTAAAATGCAAATACAGTGTTAAGTGCTATAATTTACATGTTCAAAAAGAGCTATTTTAACTCCTAGCAGCTCTAATAAAGAGGCAGGTCAGCACAGCAAGGCTTTGGTCAGTTATGGCTCTACTTGTGGTAGCATTTACCAGCCAAACACACCAGTAAAGTTCTAGATCTTTATAGGAAGTCAAAGAGAATTCCTCCTCTACTTGAAGGGCTCATGTCTGACCAAACCCATGCAGAAGCCTTCTGGCAAAGAAGCTCTTCTGGCAAAGAAGCTCTTCTGGCAAAGAAGCTCTTCCAAACGAGCATCTCATTCTGTTTTGTACGGCACATGCTCCTGCAAGGGCAGGACAAACTGACCACGTGCTGCCGGTGCTGGAGCACCTGCTTCAAGTACGTTGGCATCTCTCGGACTTCCACACATGGTGGGGTCCAGCTTTACTGGAATTCTTGCAAGGTGGTTGCAGCCTGCGGGGTTTGGTGACGTGGTTCTGACATGAGCCCTTCCCCTGCTGCGCTCCCAGGCTGGGTGCGGGAGGCTCCCAGCTCAGCCCAGCTCTTCTGTGCTCAGCTTTTACTTGGGTTTCTCATACGGAGCTGTCAAAGCTCCTCAATACCGCTGTATTTAAAGGAGCACCTGTCAAAGCTCCTCAAAACAACTGTATTTAAAGGAGCATAGAGGTGCTTAAACCCTAAAGCATTATTTAGAAGCAACATTCTTACTTAAAATAAGGAGGAAAACCCAACACAGAGAACAGGATTTTGCAGAGCACAGCAAATAAGCTCTAATTTATATCAATAGTTCCACTGCAAGTTCACTCTGTTGTTATCTAAAGCTTTTGCTGCAGCCGTTCTGTGCTCGGCTTTGCCAAGCTCTGCTTCTGCAGAAGCTTGTTAAGGTCAGTATCTCCTCACCTACCTAAAGCAACTTCAAAAATTAAATATACATAGCCAAGAAAAAAATAAACTGGAAACTGTATGGCTCCTAAACTGGCAAACCTTACCTGGCAAGCACGCACAAGCATCTAAAACTTACAGGGGGACCTACTACAGCTACCACAACACACAGAAGCAGCAGCCAATGCTTTAAAAGCAGGGAGGAGCTCAGCTTACCTTGAAGAAATCATCCTGGTGGACCACGCAGCAGTTGGGCAGCGCCTTGATGATCCTGTTGGTCAAGGTGGTTTTACCACCATTGGTGACGCTGAAACGGGGAGAGAATGTGAAGATAATGTGAGGATAACCTGAGGACAACCTGAGGACAACCTGAGGACAACCTGAGGACAACCT